>CM038144.1:406748434-406763434 GCA_021437245.1 Aegilops speltoides | reverse complement strand
CTTCTTCTTCTTCTTCTTCTTCTTCTTCTTCTTCTTCTTCTTCTTCTTCTTCTTCTTCTTCTTCTTCTTCTTCTTCTTCTTCTTCTTCTTCTTCTTCTTCTTCTTCTTCTTCTTCTTCTTCTTCTTCTTCTTCTTCTTCTTCTTCTTCTTCTTCTTCTTCTTCTTCTTCTTCTTCTTCTTCTTCTTCTTCTTCTTCTTCTTCTTCTTCTTCTTCTTCTTCTTCTTCTTCTTCTTCTTCTTCTTCTTCTTCTTCTTCTTCTTCTTCTTCTTCTTCTTCTTCTTCTTCTTCTTCTTCTATTTATCTTCTTCTTCTTCTTCTTCTTCTTCTTCTTCTTCTTCTTCTTCTTCTTCTTCTTCTTCTTCTTCTTCTTCTTCTTCTTCTTCTTCTTCTTCTTCTTCTTCTTCTTCTTCTTCTTCTTCTTCTTCTTCTTCTTCTTCTTCTTCTTTTTCTTCTTCTTCTTTTCTTCTTCTTCTTGCTTTCTTCTTCTTCTTCTTCTTCTTCTTTTTCTTCTATTTCTTCTTTGAGTAATTTCTTCTTCTTATTTCTTCTTCTTCTTCTTTTTCTTCTTCTTCTTCTTCTTCTTCTTCTTTTCTTCTTTTTCTTCTTCTTCTTCTTCTTCTTCTTCTTCTTCTTCTTTCTTCTTCTTCTTCTTCTTCTTCTTCTTCTTCTTCTTCTTCTTCTTCTTCTTCTTCTTCTTCTTCTTCTTCTTCTTCTTCTTCTTCTTCTTCTTCTTCTTCTTCTTCTTCTTCTTCTTCTTCTTCTTCTCCTTCTTCTTCTTCTTCTTCTTCTTCTTCTTCTTCTTCTTCTTCTTCTTCTTCTTCTTCTTCTTCTTCTTCTTCTTCTTCTTCTTCTTCTTCTTCTTCTTCTTCTTCTTCTTCTTCTTCTTCTTCTTCTTCTTCTTCTTCTTCTTCTTCTTCTTCTTCTTCTTCTTCTTCTTCTTCTTCTTCTTCTTCTTCTTCTTCTTCTTCTTCTTCTTCTTCTTCTTCTTCTTCTTCTTCTTCTTCTTCTTCTTCTTCTTCTTCTTCTTCTTCTTCTTCTTCTTCTTCTTCTTCTTCTTCTTCTTCTTCTTCTTCTTCTTCTTCTTCTTCTTCTTCTTCTTCTTCTTCTTCTTCTTCTTCTTCTTCTTCTTCTTCTTCTTCTTCTTCTTCTTCTTCTTCTTCTTCTTTCTTCTTCTTCTTCTTCTTCTTCTTCTTCTTCTTCTTCTTCTTCTTCTTCTTCTTCTTCTTCTTCTTCTTCTTCTTCTTCTTCTTCTTCTTCTTCTTCTTCTTCTTCTTCTTCTTCTTCTTCTTCTTCTTCTTCTTCTTCTTCTTCTTCTTCTTCTTCTTCTTCTTCTTCTTCTTCTTCTTCTTCTTCTTCTTCTTCTTCTTCTTCTTCTTCTTCTTCTTCTTCTTCTTCTTCTTCTTCTTCTTCTTCTTCTTCTTCTTCTTCTTCTTCTTCTTCTTCTTCTTCTTCTTCTTCTTCTTCTTCTTCTTCTTCTTCTTCTTCTTCTTCTTCTTCTTCTTCTTCTTCTTCTTCTTCTTCTTCTTCTTCTTCTTCTTCTTCTTCTTCTTCTTCTTCTTCTTCTTCTTCTTCTTCTTCTTTCTTCTTCTTCTTCTTCTTCTTCTTCTTCTTCTTCTTCTTCTTCTTCTTCTTCTTCTTCTTCTTCTTCTTCTTCTTCTTCTTCTTCTTCTTCTTCTTCTTCTTCTTCTTCTTCTTCTTCTTCTTCTTCTTCTTCTTCTTCTTCTTCTTCTTCTTCTTCTTCTTCTTCTTCTTCTTCTTCTTCTTCTTCTTCTTCTTCTTCTTCTTCTTCTTCTTCTTCTTCTTCTTCTTCTTCTTCTTCTTCTTCTTCTTCTTCTTCTTCTTCTTCTTCTTCTTCTTCTTCTTCTTCTTCTTCTTCTTCTTCTTCTTCTTCTTCTTCTTCTTCTTCTTCTTCTTCTTCTTCTTCTTCTTCTTCTTCTTCTTCTTCTTCTTCTTCTTCTTCTTCTTCTTCTTCTTCTTCTTCTTCTTCTTCTTTCTTCTTCTTCTTCTTCTTCTTCTTCTTCTTCTTCTTCTTCTTCTTCTTCTTCTTCTTCTTCTTCTTCTTCTTCTTCTTCTTCTTCTTCTTCTTCTTCTTCTTCTTCTTCTTCTTCTTCTTCTTCTTCTTCTTCTTCTTCTTCTTCTTCTTCTTCTTCTTCTTCTTCTTCTTCTTCTTCTTCTTCTTCTTCTTCTTCTTCTTCTTCTTCTTCTTCTTCTTCTTCTTCTTCTTCTTCTTCTTCTTCTTCTTCTTCTTCTTCTTCTTCTTCTTCTTCTTCTTCTTCTTCTTCTTCTTCTTCTTCTTCTTCTTCTTCTTCTTCTTCTTCTTCTTCTTCTTCTTCTTCTTCTTCTTCTTCTTCTTCTTCTTCTTCTTCTTCTTCTTCTTCTTCTTCTTCTTCTTCTTCTTCTTCTTCTTCTTCTTCTTCTTCTTCTTCTTCTTCTTCTTCTTCTTCTTCTTCTTCTTCTTCTTCTTCTTCTTCTTCTTCTTCTTCTTCTTCTTCTTCTTCTTCTTCTTCTTCTTCTTCTTCTTCTTCTTCTTCTTCTTCTTCTTCTTCTTCTTCTTCTTCTTCTTCTTCTTCTTCTTCTTCTTCTTCTTCTTCTTCTTCTTCTTCTTCTTCTTCTTTCTCTTCTTCTTCTTCTTCTTCTTCTTCTTCTTCTTCTTCTTCTTCTTCTTCTTCTTCTTCTTCTTCTTCTTCTTCTTCTTCTTCTTCTTCTTCTTCTTCTTCTTCTTCTTCTTCTTCTTCTTCTTCTTCTTCTTCTTCTTCTTCTTCTTCTTCTTCTTCTTCTTCTTCTTCTTCTTCTTCTTCTTCTTCTTCTTCTTCTTCTTCTTCTTCTTCTTCTTCTTCTTCTTCTTCTTCTTCTTCTTCTTCTTCTTCTTCTTCTTCTTCTTCTTCTTCTTCTTCTTCTTCTTCTTCTTCTTCTTCTTCTTCTTCTTCTTCTTCTTCTTCTTCTTCTTCTTCTTCTTCTTCTTCTTCTTCTTCTTCTTCTTCTTCTTCTTCTTCTTCTTCTTCTTCTTCTTCTTCTTCTTCTTCTTCTTCTTCTTCTTCTTCTTCTTCTTCTTCTTCTTCTTCTTCTTCTTCTTCTTCTTCTTCTTCTTCTTCTTCTTCTTCTTCTTCTTCTTCTTCTTCTTCTTCTTTCTTCTTCTTCTTCTTCTTCTTCTTCTTCTTCTTCTTCTTCTTCTTCTTCTTCTTCTTCTTCTTCTTCTTCTTCTTCTTCTTCTTCTTCTTCTTCTTCTTCTTCTTCTTCTTCTTCTTCTTCTTCTTCTTCTTCTTCTTCTTCTTCTTCTTCTTCTTCTTCTTCTTCTTCTTCTTCTTCTTCTTCTTCTTCTTCTTCTTCTTCTTCTTCTTCTTCTTCTTCTTCTTCTTCTTCTTCTTCTTCTTCTTCTTCTTCTTCTTCTTCTTCTTCTTCTTCTTCTTCTTCTTCTTCTTCTTCTTCTTCTTCTTCTTCTTCTTCTTCTTCTTCTTCTTCTTCTTCTTCTTCTTCTTCTTCTTCTTCTTCTTCTTCTTCTTCTTCTTCTTCTTCTTCTTCTTCTTCTTCTTCTTCTTCTTCTTCTTCTTCTTCTTCTTCTTCTTCTTCTTCTTCTTCTTCTTCTTCTTCTTCTTCTTCTTCTTCTTCTTCTTCTTCTTCTTCTTCTTCTTCTTCTTCTTCTTCTTCTTCTTCTTCTTCTTCTTCTTCTTCTTCTTCTTCTTCTTCTTCTTCTTCTTCTTCTTCTTCTTCTTCTTCTTCTTCTTCTTCTTCTTCTTCTTCTTCTTCTTCTTCTTCTTCTTCTTCTTCTTCTTCTTCTTCTTCTTCTTCTTCTTCTTCTTCTTCTTCTTCTTCTTCTTCTTCTTCTTCTTCTTCTTCTTCTTCTTCTTCTTCTTCTTCTTCTTCTTCTTCTTCTTCTTCTTCTTCTTCTTCTTCTTCTTCTTCTTCTTCTTCTTCTTCTTCTTCTTCTTCTTCTTCTTCTTCTTCTTCTTCTTCTTCTTCTTCTTCTTCTTCTTCTTCTTCTTCTTCTTCTTCTTCTTCTTCTTCTTCTTCTTCTTCTTCTTCTTCTTCTTCTTCTTCTTCTTCTTCTTCTTCTTCTTCTTCTTCTTCTTCTTCTTCTTCTTCTTCTTCTTCTTCTTCTTCTTCTTCTTCTTCTTCTTCTTCTTCTTCTTCTTCTTCTTCTTCTTCTTCTTCTTCTTCTTCTTCTTCTTCTTCTTCTTCTTCTTCTTCTTCTTCTTCTTCTTCTTCTTCTTCTTCTTCTTCTTCTTCTTCTTCTTCTTCTTCTTCTTCTTCTTCTTCTTCTTCTTCTTCTTCTTCTTCTTCTTCTTCTTCTTCTTCTTCTTCTTCTTCTTCTTCTTCTTCTTCTTCTTCTTCTTCTTTCTTCTTCTTCTTCTTCTTCTTCTTCTTCTTCTTCTTCTTCTTCTTCTTCTTCTTCTTCTTCTTCTTCTTCTTCTTCTTCTTCTTCTTTCTTCTTCTTCTTCTTCTTCTTCTTCTTCTTCTTCTTCTTCTTCTTCTTCTTCTTCTTCTTCTTCTTCTTCTTCTTCTTCTTCTTCTTCTTCTTCTTCTTCTTCTTCTTCTTCTTCTTCTTCTTCTTCTTCTTCTTCTTCTTCTTCTTCTTCTTCTTCTTCTTCTTCTTCTTCTTCTTCTTCTTCTTCTTCTTCTTCTTCTTCTTCTTCTTCTTCTTCTTCTTCTTCTTCTTCTTCTTCTTCTTCTTCTTCTTCTTCTTCTTCTTCTTCTTCTTCTTCTTCTTCTTCTTCTTCTTCTTCTTCTTCTTCTTCTTCTTCTTCTTCTTCTTCTTCTTCTTCTTCTTCTTCTTCTTCTTCTTCTTCTTCTTCTTCTTCTTCTTCTTCTTCTTCTTCTTCTTCTTCTTCTTCTTCTTCTTCTTCTTCTTCTTCTTCTTCTTCTTCTTCTTCTTCTTCTTCTTCTTCTTCTTCTTCTTCTTCTTCTTCTTCTTCTTCTTCTTCTTCTTCTTCTTCTTCTTCTTCTTCTTCTTCTTCTTCTTCTTCTTCTTCTTCTTCTTCTTCTTCTTCTTCTTCTTCTTCTTCTTCTTCTTCTTCTTCTTCTTCTTCTTCTTCTTCTTCTTCTTCTTCTTCTTCTTCTTCTTCTTCTTCTTCTTCTTCTTCTTCTTCTTCTTCTTCTTCTTCTTCTTCTTCTTCTTCTTCTTCTTCTTCTTCTTCTTCTTCTTCTTCTTCTTCTTCTTCTTCTTCTTCTTCTTCTTCTTCTTCTTCTTCTTCTTCTTCTTCTTCTTCTTCTTCTTCTTCTTCTTCTTCTTCTTCTTCTTCTTCTTCTTCTTCTTCTTCTTCTTCTTCTTCTTCTTCTTCTTCTTCTTCTTCTTCTTCTTCTTCTTCTTCTTCTTCTTCTTCTTCTTCTTCTTCTTCTTCTTCTTCTTCTTCTTCTTCTTCTTCTTCTTCTTCTTCTTCTTCTTCTTCTTCTTCTTCTTCTTCTTCTTCTTCTTCTTCTTCTTCTTCTTCTTCTTCTTCTTCTTCTTCTTCTTCTTCTTCTTCTTCTTCTTCTTCTTCTTCTTCTTCTTCTTCTTCTTCTTCTTCTTCTTCTTCTTCTTCTTCTTCTTCTTCTTCTTCTTCTTCTTCTTCTTCTTCTTCTTCTTCTTCTTCTTCTTCTTCTTCTTCTTCTTCTTCTTCTTCTTCTTCTTCTTCTTCTTCTTCTTCTTCTTCTTCTTCTTCTTCTTCTTCTTCTTCTTCTTCTTCTTCTTCTTCTTCTTCTTCTTCTTCTTCTTCTTCTTCTTCTTCTTCTTCTTCTTCTTCTTCTTCTTCTTCTTCTTCTTCTTCTTCTTCTTCTTCTTCTTCTTCTTCTTCTTCTTCTTCTTCTTCTTCTTCTTCTTCTTCTTCTTCTTCTTCTTCTTCTTCTTCTTCTTCTTCTTCTTCTTCTTCTTCTTCTTCTTCTTCTTCTTCTTCTTCTTCTTCTTCTTCTTCTTCTTCTTCTTCTTCTTCTTCTTCTTCTTCTTCTTCTTCTTCTTCTTCTTCTTCTTCTTCTTCTTCTTCTTCTTCTTCTTCTTCTTCTTCTTCTTCTTCTTCTTCTTCTTCTTCTTCTTCTTCTTCTTCTTCTTCTTCTTCTTCTTCTTCTTCTTCTTCTTCTTCTTCTTCTTCTTCTTCTTCTTCTTCTTCTTCTTCTTCTTCTTCTTCTTCTTCTTCTTCTTCTTCTTCTTCTTCTTCTTCTTCTTCTTCTTCTTCTTCTTTCTTCTTCTTCTTCTTCTTCTTCTTCTTCTTCTTCTTCTTCTTCTTCTTCTTCTTCTTCTTCTTCTTCTTCTTCTTCTTCTTCTTCTTCTTCTTCTTCTTCTTCTTCTTCTTCTTCTTCTTCTTCTTCTTCTTCTTCTTCTTCTTCTTCTTCTTCTTCTTCTTCTTCTTCTTCTTCTTCTTCTTCTTCTTCTTCTTCTTCTTCTTCTTCTTCTTCTTCTTCTTCTTCTTCTTCTTCTTCTTCTTCTTCTTCTTCTTCTTCTTCTTCTTCTTCTTCTTCTTCTTCTTCTTCTTCTTCTTCTTCTTCTTCTTCTTCTTCTTCTTCTTCTTCTTCTTCTTCTTCTTCTTCTTCTTCTTCTTCTTCTTCTTCTTCTTCTTCTTCTTCTTCTTCTTCTTCTTCTTCTTCTTCTTCTTCTTCTTCTTCTTCTTCTTCTTCTTCTTCTTCTTCTTCTTCTTCTTCTTCTTCTTCTTCTTCTTCTTCTTCTTCTTCTTCTTCTTCTTCTTCTTCTTCTTCTTCTTCTTCTTCTTCTTCTTCTTCTTCTTCTTCTTCTTCTTCTTCTTCTTCTTCTTCTTCTTCTTCTTCTTCTTCTTCTTCTTCTTCTTCTTCTTCTTCTTCTTCTTCTTCTTCTTCTTCTTCTTCTTCTTCTTCTTCTTCTTCTTCTTCTTCTTCTTCTTCTTCTTCTTCTTCTTCTTCTTCTTCTTCTTCTTCTTCTTCTTCTTCTTCTTCTTCTTCTTCTTCTTCTTCTTCTTCTTCTTCTTCTTCTTCTTCTTCTTCTTCTTCTTCTTCTTCTTCTTCTTCTTCTTCTTCTTCTTCTTCTTCTTCTTCTTCTTCTTCTTCTTCTTCTTCTTCTTCTTCTTCTTCTTCTTCTTCTTCTTCTTCTTCTTCTTCTTCTTCTTCTTCTTCTTCTTCTTCTTCTTCTTCTTCTTCTTCTTCTTCTTCTTCTTCTTCTTCTTCTTCTTCTTCTTCTTCTTCTTCTTCTTCTTCTTCTTCTTCTTCTTCTTCTTCTTCTTCTTCTTCTTCTTCTTCTTCTTCTTCTTCTTCTTCTTCTTCTTCTTCTTCTTCTTCTTCTTCTTCTTCTTCTTCTTCTTCTTCTTCTTCTTCTTCTTCTTCTTCTTCTTCTTCTTCTTCTTCTTCTTCTTCTTCTTCTTCTTCTTCTTCTTCTTCTTCTTCTTCTTCTTCTTCTTCTTCTTCTTCTTCTTCTTCTTCTTCTTCTTCTTCTTCTTCTTCTTCTTCTTCTTCTTCTTCTTCTTCTTCTTCTTCTTCTTCTTCTTCTTCTTCTTCTTCTTCTTCTTCTTCTTCTTCTTCTTCTTCTTCTTCTTCTTCTTCTTCTTCTTCTTCTTCTTCTTCTTCTTCTTCTTCTTCTTCTTCTTCTTCTTCTTCTTCTTCTTCTTCTTCTTCTTCTTCTTCTTCTTTCTTCTTCTTCTTCTTCTTCTTCTTCTTCTTCTTCTTCTTCTTCTTCTTCTTCTTCTTCTTCTTCTTCTTCTTCTTCTTCTTCTTCTTCTTCTTCTTCTTCTTCTTCTTCTTCTTCTTCTTCTTCTTCTTCTTCTTCTTCTTCTTCTTCTTCTTCTTCTTCTTCTTCTTCTTCTTCTTCTTCTTCTTCTTCTTCTTCTTCTTCTTCTTCTTCTTCTTCTTCTTCTTCTTCTTCTTCTTCTTCTTCTTCTTCTTCTTCTTCTTCTTCTTCTTCTTCTTCTTCTTCTTCTTCTTCTTCTTCTTCTTCTTCTTCTTCTTCTTCTTCTTCTTCTTCTTCTTCTTCTTCTTCTTCTTCTTCTTCTTCTTCTTCTTCTTCTTCTTCTTCTTCTTCTTCTTCTTCTTCTTCTTCTTCTTCTTCTTCTTCTTCTTCTTCTTCTTCTTCTTCTTCTTCTTCTTCTTCTTCTTCTTCTTCTTCTTCTTCTTCTTCTTCTTCTTCTTCTTCTTCTTCTTCTTCTTCTTCTTCTTCTTCTTCTTCTTCTTCTTCTTCTTCTTCTTCTTCTTCTTCTTCTTCTTCTTCTTCTTCTTCTTCTTCTTCTTCTTCTTCTTCTTCTTCTTCTTCTTCTTCTTCTTCTTCTTCTTCTTCTTCTTCTTCTTCTTCTTCTTCTTCTTCTTCTTCTTCTTCTTCTTCTTCTTCTTCTTCTTCTTCTTCTTCTTCTTCTTCTTCTTCTTCTTCTTCTTCTTCTTCTTCTTCTTCTTCTTCTTCTTCTTCTTCTTCTTCTTCTTCTTCTTCTTCTTCTTCTTCTTCTTCTTCTTCTTCTTCTTCTTCTCTCTTCTTCTTCTTCTTCTTCTTCTTCTTCTTCTTCTTCTTCTTCTTCTTCTTCTTCTTCTTCTTCTTCTTCTTCTTCTTCTTCTTCTTCTTCTTCTTCTTCTTCTTCTTCTTCTTCTTCTTCTTCTTCTTCTTCTTCTTCTTCTTCTTCTTCTTCTTCTTCTTCTTCTTCTTCTTCTTCTTCTTCTTCTTCTTCTTCTTCTTCTTCTTCTTCTTCTTCTTCTTCTTCTTCTTCTTCTTCTTCTTCTTCTTCTTCTTCTTCTTCTTCTTCTTCTTCTTCTTCTTCTTCTTCTTCTTCTTCTTCTTCTTCTTCTTCTTCTTCTTCTTCTTCTTCTTCTTCTTCTTCTTCTTCTTCTTCTTCTTCTTCTTCTTCTTCTTCTTCTTCTTCTTCTTCTTCTTCTTCTTCTTCTTCTTCTTCTTCTTCTTCTTCTTCTTCTTCTTCTTCTTCTTCTTCTTCTTCTTCTTCTTCTTCTTCTTCTTCTTCTTCTTCTTCTTCTTCTTCTTCTTCTTCTTCTTCTTCTTCTTCTTCTTCTTCTTCTTCTTCTTCTTCTTCTTCTTCTTCTTCTTCTTCTCTTCTTCTTCTTCTTCTTCTTCTTCTTCTTCTTCTTCTTCTTCTTCTTCTTCTTCTTCTTCTTCTTCTTCTTCTTCTTCTTCTTCTTCTTCTTCTTCTTCTTCTTCTTCTTCTTCTTCTTCTTCTTCTTCTTCTTCTTCTTCTTCTTCTTCTTCTTCTTCTTCTTCTTCTTCTTCTTCTTCTTCTTCTTCTTCTTCTTCTTCTTCTTCTTCTTCTTCTTCTTCTTCTTCTTCTTCTTCTTCTTCTTCTTCTTCTTCTTCTTCTTCTTCTTCTTCTTCTTCTTCTTCTTCTTCTTCTTCTTCTTCTTCTTCTTCTTCTTCTTCTTCTTCTTCTTCTTCTTCTTCTTCTTCTTCTTCTTCTTCTTCTTCTTCTTCTTCTTCTTCTTCTTCTTCTTCTTCTTCTTCTTCTTCTTCTTCTTCTTCTTCTTCTTCTTCTTCTTCTTCTTCTTCTTCTTCTTCTTCTTCTTCTTCTTCTTCTTCTTCTTCTTCTTCTTCTTCTTCTTCTTCTTCTTCTTCTTCTTCTTCTTCTTCTTCTTCTTCTTCTTCTTCTTCTTCTTCTTCTTCTTCTTCTTCTTCTTCTTCTTCTTCTTCTTCTTCTTCTTCTTCTTCTTCTTCTTCTTCTTCTTCTTCTTCTTCTTCTTCTTCTTCTTCTTCTTCTTCTTCTTCTTCTTCTTCTTCTTCTTCTTCTTCTTCTTCTTCTTCTTCTTCTTCTTCTTCTTCTTCTTCTTCTTCTTCTTCTTCTTCTTCTTCTTCTTCTTCTTCTTCTTCTTCTTCTTCTTCTTCTTCTTCTTCTTCTTCTTCTTCTTCTTCTTCTTCTTCTTCTTCTTCTTCTTCTTCTTCTTCTTCTTCTTCTTCTTCTTCTTCTTCTTCTTCTTCTTCTTCTTCTTCTTCTTCTTCTTCTTCTTCTTCTTCTTCTTCTTCTTCTTCTTCTTCTTCTTCTTCTTCTTCTTCTTCTTCTTCTTCTTCTTCTTCTTCTTCTTCTTCTTCTTCTTCTTCTTCTTCTTCTTCTTCTTCTTCTTCTCTTCTTCTTCTTCTTCTTCTTCTTCTTCTTCTTCTTCTTCTTCTTCTTCTTCTTCTTCTTCTTCTTCTTCTTCTTCTTCTTCTTCTTCTTCTTCTTCTTCTTCTTCTTCTTCTTCTTCTTCTTCTTCTTCTTCTTCTTCTTCTTCTTCTTCTTCTTCTTCTTCTTCTTCTTCTTCTTCTTCTTCTTCTTCTTCTTCTTCTTCTTCTTCTTCTTCTTCTTCTTCTTCTTCTTCTTCTTCTTCTTCTTCTTCTTCTTCTTCTTCTTCTTCTTCTTCTTCTTCTTCTTCTTCTTCTTCTTCTTCTTCTTCTTCTTCTTCTTCTTCTTCTTCTTCTTCTTCTTCTTCTTCTTCTTCTTCTTCTTCTTCTTCTTCTTCTTCTTCTTCTTCTTCTTCTTCTTCTTCTTCTTCTTCTTCTTCTTCTTCTTCTTCTTCTTCTTCTTCTTCTTCTTCTTCTTCTTCTTCTTCTTCTTCTTCTTCTTCTTCTTCTTCTTCTTCTTCTTCTTCTTCTTCTTCTTCTTCTTCTTCTTCTTCTTCTTCTTCTTCTTCTTCTTCTTCTTCTTCTTCTTCTTCTTCTTCTTCTTCTTCTTCTTCTTCTTCTTCTTCTTCTTCTTCTTCTTCTTCTTCTTCTTCTTCTTCTTCTTCTTCTTCTTCTTCTTCTTCTTCTTCTTCTTCTTCTTCTTCTTCTTCTTCTTCTTCTTCTTCTTCTTCTTCTTCTTCTTCTTCTTCTTCTTCTTCTTCTTCTTCTTCTTCTTCTTCTTCTTCTTCTTCTTCTTCTTCTTCTTCTTCTTCTTCTTCTTCTTCTTCTTCTTCTTCTTCTTCTTCTTCTTCTTCTTCTTCTTCTTCTTCTTCTTCTTCTTCTTCTTCTTCTTCTTCTTCTTCTTCTTCTTCTTCTTCTTCTTCTTCTTCTTCTTCTTCTTCTTCTTCTTCTTCTTCTTCTTCTTCTTCTTCTTCTTCTTCTTCTTCTTCTTCTTCTTCTTCTTCTTCTTCTTCTTCTTCTTCTTCTTCTTCTTCTTCTTCTTCTTCTTCTTCTTCTTCTTCTTCTTCTTCTTCTTCTTCTTCTTCTTCTTCTTCTTCTTCTTCTTCTTCTTCTTCTTCTTCTTCTTCTTCTTCTTCTTCTTCTTCTTCTTCTTCTTCTTCTTCTTCTTCTTCTTCTTCTTCTTCTTCTTCTTCTTCTTCTTCTTCTTCTTCTTCTTCTTCTTCTTCTTCTTCTTCTTCTTCTTCTTCTTCTTCTTCTTCTTCTTCTTCTTCTTCTTCTTCTTCTTCTTCTTCTTCTTCTTCTTCTTCTTCTTCTTCTTCTTCTTCTTCTTCTTCTTCTTCTTCTTCTTCTTCTTCTTCTTCTTCTTCTTCTTCTTCTTCTTCTTCTTCTTCTTCTTCTTCTTCTTCTTCTTCTTCTTCTTCTTCTTCTTCTTCTTCTTCTTCTTCTTCTTCTTCTTCTTCTTCTTCTTCTTCTTCTTCTTCTTCTTCTTCTTCTTCTTCTTCTTCTTCTTCTTCTTCTTCTTCTTCTTCTTCTTCTTCTTCTTCTTCTTCTTCTTCTTCTTCTTCTTCTTCTTCTTCTTCTTCTTCTTCTTCTTCTTCTTCTTCTTCTTCTTCTTCTTCTTCTTCTTCTTCTTCTTCTTCTTCTTCTTCTTCTTCTTCTTCTTCTTCTTCTTCTTCTTCTTCTTCTTCTTCTTCTTCTTCTTCTTCTTCTTCTTCTTCTTCTTCTTCTTCTTCTTCTTCTTCTTCTTCTTCTTCTTCTTCTTCTTCTTCTTCTTCTTCTTCTTCTTCTTCTTCTTCTTCTTCTTCTTCTTCTTCTTCTTCTTCTTCTTCTTCTTCTTCTTCTTCTTCTTCTTCTTCTTCTTCTTCTTCTTCTTCTTCTTCTTCTTCTTCTTCTTCTTCTTCTTCTTCTTCTTCTTCTTCTTCTTCTTCTTCTTCTTCTTCTTCTTCTTCTTCTTCTTCTTCTTCTTCTTCTTCTTCTTCTTCTTCTTCTTCTTCTTCTCTTCTTCTTCTTCTTCTTCTTCTTCTTCTTCTTCTTCTTCTTCTTCTTCTTCTTCTTCTTCTTCTTCTTCTTCTTCTTCTTCTTCTTCTTCTTCTTCTTCTTCTTCTTCTTCTTCTTCTTCTTCTTCTTCTTCTTCTTCTTCTTCTTCTTCTTCTTCTTCTTCTTCTTCTTCTTCTTCTTCTTCTTCTTCTTCTTCTTCTTCTTCTTCTTCTTCTTCTTCTTCTTCTTCTTCTTCTTCTTCTTCTTCTTCTTCTTCTTCTTCTTCTTCTTCTTCTTCTTCTTCTTCTTCTTCTTCTTCTTCTTCTTCTTCTTCTTCTTCTTCTTCTTCTTCTTCTTCTTCTTCTTCTTCTTCTTCTTCTTCTTCTTCTTCTTCTTCTTCTTCTTCTTCTTCTTCTTCTTCTTCTTCTTCTTCTTCTTCTTCTTCTTCTTCTTCTTCTTCTTCTTCTTCTTCTTCTTCTTCTTCTTCTTCTTCTTCTTCTTCTTCTTCTTCTTCTTCTTCTTCTTCTTCTTCTTCTTCTTCTTCTTCTTCTTCTTCTTCTTCTTCTTCTTCTTCTTCTTCTTCTTCTTCTTCTTCTTCTTCTTCTTCTTCTTCTTCTTCTTCTTCTTCTTCTTCTTCTTCTTCTTCTTCTTCTTCTTCTTCTTCTTCTTCTTCTTCTTCTTCTTCTTCTTCTTCTTCTTCTTCTTCTTCTTCTTCTTCTTCTTCTTCTTCTTCTTCTTCTTCTTCTTCTTCTTCTTCTTCTTCTTCTTCTTCTTCTTCTTCTTCTTCTTCTTCTTCTTCTTCTTCTTCTTCTTCTTCTTCTTCTTCTTCTTCTTCTTCTTCTTCTTCTTCTTCTTCTTCTTCTTCTTCTTCTTCTTCTTCTTCTTCTTCTTCTTCTTCTTCTTCTTCTTCTTCTTCTTCTTCTTCTTCTTCTTCTTCTTCTTCTTCTTCTTCTTCTTCTTCTTCTTCTTCTTCTTCTTCTTCTTCTTCTTCTTCTTCTTCTTCTTCTTCTTCTTCTTCTTCTTCTTCTTCTTCTTCTTCTTCTTCTTCTTCTTCTTCTTCTTCTTCTTCTTCTTCTTCTTCTTCTTCTTCTTCTTCTTCTTCTTCTTCTTCTTCTTCTTCTTCTTCTTCTTCTTCTTCTTCTTCTTCTTCTTCTTCTTCTTCTTCTTCTTCTTCTTCTTCTTCTTCTTCTTCTTCTTCTTCTTCTTCTTCTTCTTCTTCTTCTTCTTCTTCTTCTTCTTCTTCTTCTTCTTCTTCTTCTTCTTCTTCTTCTTCTTCTTCTTCTTCTTCTTCTTCTTCTTCTTCTTCTTCTTCTTCTTCTTCTTCTTCTTCTTCTTCTTCTTCTTCTTCTTCTTCTTCTTCTTCTTCTTCTTCTTCTTCTTCTTCTTCTTCTTCTTCTTCTTCTTCTTCTTCTTCTTCTTCTTCTTCTTCTTCTTCTTCTTCTTCTTCTTCTTCTTCTTCTTCTTCTTCTTCTTCTTCTTCTTCTTCTTCTTCTTCTTCTTCTTCTTCTTCTTCTTCTTCTTCTTCTTCTTCTTCTTCTTCTTCTTCTTCTTCTTCTTCTTCTTCTTCTTCTTCTTCTTCTTCTTCTTCTTCTTCTTCTTCTTCTTCTTCTTCTTCTTCTTCTTCTTCTTCTTCTTCTTCTTCTTCTTCTTCTTCTTCTTCTTCTTCTTCTTCTTCTTCTTCTTCTTCTTCTTCTTCTTCTTCTTCTTCTTCTTCTTCTTCTTCTTCTTCTTCTTCTTCTTCTTCTTCTTCTTCTTCTTCTTCTTCTTCTTCTTCTTCTTCTTCTTCTTCTTCTTCTTCTTCTTCTTCTTCTTCTTCTTCTTCTTCTTCTTCTTCTTCTTCTTCTTCTTCTTCTTCTTCTTCTTCTTCTTCTTCTTCTTCTTCTTCTTCTTCTTCTTCTTCTTCTTCTTCTTCTTCTTCTTCTTCTTCTTCTTCTTCTTCTTCTTCTTCTTCTTCTTCTTCTTCTTCTTCTTCTTCTTCTTCTTCTTCTTCTTCTTCTTCTTCTTCTTCTTCTTCTTCTTCTTCTTCTTCTTCTTCTTCTTCTTCTTCTTCTTCTTCTTCTTCTTCTTCTTCTTCTTCTTCTTCTTCTTCTTCTTCTTCTTCTTCTTCTTCTTCTTCTTCTTCTTCTTCTTCTTCTTCTTCTTCTTCTTCTTCTTCTTCTTCTTCTTCTTCTTCTTCTTCTTCTTCTTCTTCTTCTTCTTCTTCTTCTTCTTCTTCTTCTTCTTCTTCTTCTTCTTCTTCTTCTTCTTCTTCTTCTTCTTCTTCTTCTTCTTCTTCTTCTTCTTCTTCTTCTTCTTCTTCTTCTTCTTCTTCTTCTTCTTCTTCTTCTTCTTCTTCTTCTTCTTCTTCTTCTTCTTCTTCTTCTTCTTCTTCTTCTTCTTCTTCTTCTTCTTCTTCTTCTTCTTCTTCTTCTTCTTCTTCTTCTTCTTCTTCTTCTTCTTCTTCTTCTTCTTCTTCTTCTTCTTCTTCTTCTTCTTCTTCTTCTTCTTCTTCTTCTTCTTCTTCTTCTTCTTCTTCTTCTTCTTCTTCTTCTTCTTCTTCTTTCTTCTTCTTCTTCTTCTTCTTCTTCTTCTTCTTCTTCTTCTTCTTCTTCTTCTTCTTCTTCTTCTTCTTCTTCTTCTTCTTCTTCTTCTTCTTCTTCTTCTTCTTCTTCTTCTTCTTCTTCTTCTTCTTCTTTTCTTCTTCTTCTTCTTCTTCTTCTTCTTCTTCTTCTTCTTCTTCTTCTTCTTCTTCTTCTTCTTCTTCTTCTTCTTCTTCTTCTTCTTTCTTCTTCTTCTTCTTCTTCTTCTTCTTCTTCTTCTTCTTCTTCTTCTTCTTCTTCTTCTTCTTCTTCTTCTTCTTCTTCTTCTTCTTCTTCTTCTTCTTCTTCTTCTTCTTCTTCTTCTTCTTCTTCTTCTTCTTCTTCTTCTTCTTCTTCTTCTTCTTCTTCTTCTTCTTCTTCTTCTTCTTCTTCTTCTTCTTCTTCTTCTTCTTCTTCTTCTTCTTCTTCTTCTTCTTCTTCTTCTTCTTCTTCTTCTTCTTCTTCTTCTTCTTCTTCTTCTTCTTCTTCTTCTTCTTCTTCTTCTTCTTCTTCTT
>CM038144.1:406693434-406743434 GCA_021437245.1 Aegilops speltoides | reverse complement strand
ATGGTCAAAGTCTGGAGTTATAACTTAAAAAAAAGAAATGTCGACGTGCAATTAGATTTTGCCATAACAGAAGAAGTCCGGAGTTGTAATAAGTTATTAAAAATAAAAAAGAGGTGCAATGCTCGTTAATTTGCTTCAAGCCTTTTGGAATAGTGTAAACTGCACTGCGCATAGCTCCATGCAGTCTACCGTATTCCTGAAGGCTTGAAGCTAAGCAACGTGAGCATTGAGCCTCTTCTTCATCATCTCTGCACTCAGGGCTTATAAACCGCTCCTAGTCCCTCTCACTTCGCGAGGTGGGAGTAAAAAACAGCTTGCCATAACCTCATTAGTACCGGTTCGTGGTACGAACCGACACTAAATGGTGATGGTGGGGCCATAGCCTGACCGCAGGATGACACAGCCTCTTTAGTACCGGTTCGTGGCATGAACCGTGTCGGTGTACTAAAGTAGGGGTACCTTAGTATCCCGAACTTGTGCAGCGATCAATGGCGTCCATGGCAAGGCTTCTGGGTGTCGCCAAGATCCTCCGTAGTTCCTATTGATGCCATTCAAGAACAAAGTGTTTTAGCGAGAAGACAAGACTCGGCAAGAGAAGTTTGCGGGAAGGACAAGGCCCGGCAAGAGGAGCTTGCGGAAGGATAACAAGGCACTTCAAAGAACTTGCGCGACGGCGCCGGCGTCCGGCAAGACCCGACAGCGACAAGCTTTGGTGCGACAAAACAACAACGCGGCAAAGGCGCTTGCAGCGGTTGGCTCCACTCTGCGCCCATGCTCCGGCGCATCCGTCGACATGTCGCGCGGGACCATTCGGTGCGTGGCGGAAATTTGTGCGACCAAGCGGTGCGAGGTGGCAAGTGGAGATGACGAGAAGGCCATCGTGGCAGGCGATGGCGCCCCTAACGGTCGCTTTTCTGCACTGTTTAGGCAATGCGGACACGCATTAAATGCTCTTGTCCCCTGTCGTCAGAGTTAGGTAGGGTGCACTGTAGATAGCAGTTGTACCAACCACCCTTTTTACATTTGTACCCTTGTCTGCGTTGCCACCTGTCGGTGACCCCTTGAGCCTATAAAAGGAGGCCCATGCGCAACGTAGAAGGGGTTGGACTCATTCGAAACTACACCACTCTCACGCTCTCAAGCAAGAACAGAATACAATCACAAAGCAGCAGTAGGACTATTATCTCTCCGGAGAGCTCCGAAGCTGGGTAAAAATCGCTCGCGCGCTTCGCCTCGATCCGCTCTTCGTGCGCTCTCCGCTCCCTTGCCGGACCGAAAGGGGCCCAGCCCCATAGGTGTTCGTTTCCCATGACAAACCGGTACTAAAGGTTCGCCACGAACCGGTGCTATTTATCGCCGCCACGAACCGGCACTAGTGTACACATTAGTGCCGGCTGAAATTCCAATCGGCACTATTGTGCTTCACATTTGACCCTTTTTCTACTAGTGATATCACAAGATCGTATAAAGTTAATTTTCTCCACACTAATAAGTCTTACATAATTAAAGAGAAATATTTATTGCACGCAACATGAAAACTTACTTGAAGGATCTTACTCAATCCGTAGGTAGGTATGGTGGACTCTCATGGCAAAACTAGGTTTAAGGATATTTGGAAGCACAAGTAGTATCTCTACTTGGTGCAAGGAATTTGGCTAGCATGAGGGGGAAAGGCAAGCTCAACATGTTTGAATGATCCATGACAATATACTTTAACTAAGATGTGAGAAAACATAACCCATTACATTGTCTTCCTTGTCCAACATCAACTCTTTAGCATGTCATACTTTAATGAGTGCTCACAATCATAAAAGATGTCCAAGATAGTATATTTATATCTGAAAACCTCTCTTTCTTTATTACTTCCTATTAATTGCAACGGTGACCAAAACTATGTTTGCCAACTCTCAACTACTTTTAAGCCTCATACTCTCTATATATGAAGTCATTACTTTCCATAAGATCAATATGAACTCTTTTATTCTTTTTATTCTTTTGTGCACTTAAGATCATAGCAAGATAGCAAAGTCCTTGACTCAAGACTAATCTTTATTATATAGCTCACGGACTAAATTACAAAGAGGGATCACAAAGCAAAACTCGAAACTAATTCATACCAAAACTTTATTTTACTAGATCAAGATATTACCAAAAGAATCGAACTAAGTAAAATGGTAAATATAGGGGAGTGATGGTGAGACGATACCGGGGCACCTCCCCCAAGCTTGGCAGTTGACAAGGGGAGTGCCCTTGCCCATGTGATTATGTCTCCTTTGCTGGTGAAGAAGGTGGTGATGATGATGGATAGTCGCACATCGAGCATAGGAGCTCTTCCAATTTGCGAATAAAGCCATTGAGTGCGACGATATGCTCCTTCAACAAAATATTTTCCAATGTGAGAAACTTGTTGTGTATGCGAGCTAACACAATCATCTTGAAAGGTTCAATCTCGTTTGGGGTAAAGAGATTAGGAAGAGGTTGAGGGATGTTTTCTTCTTCTGCCACCGGAGCTTGATCCTCAAGCCTTCTTGATCCCTTCATCCTTGTTGATCTCCCCAGCTTCTTCTCTCTTCAGCTCTATCTTCAATAGCCAAGCATCCTTGTCTTCATTGTTGGAGGAGGGTGACGTCATGATGCTCTATATCTGTCAGAAAAACAGCTCGAAACAAAGACAGAAGATTTTTGCGTGATACGGTGGTCAAAACCTTCGGGAGATTATATAATGAATTTTTACCGGCCGAAAGAAGTATCGTGCAAGAAAACGGAGTCCGGAGAGCACACGAGGTGCCCATGAGGCAGGGAGGCGTGCCCAGTATGGTAGGGCATGCCCTCCACCCTCGTGGACGCCTCGTGTCCTTCCTGGACTACTTCTAATTTCCTATTTTCTTAAATATTCCAAAACGGAGAAAAATTGCTATTAGAACTATTTTGGAGTCGGTTTACTTACCGTATCACATACCTATTCCTTTTCGGAGTCTGAAACATTCTGGAAAGTGTCCCTTATGTATTCCTCCGGGGTCACGGTTTTAATAATATTAGTTTCAACATTTATAGGATTACCTGAGATATAATGTTTGATTCTTTGACCGTTCACCACCTTTGGATCTGTGCCTTCGAAGTTGTTGATTTTTATGGCACCTGAACGATAGACCTTCTCGATAACGTAAGGGCCTTCCCATTTAGAGAGAAGTTTTCCTGCAAAAAATCTTAAACGAGAGTTGAAAAGCAAAACATAATCACCTACGTTAAACTCATGCTTTGAATCCTTTTGTCATGCCATCTTTTCACATTTTCTTTAAACAGTTTGGCATTCTCGTAGGCCTGGGTTCTCCATTCATCAAGTGAGCTAATGTTAAATAACCTCTTCTCACCGGCAAGTTTAAAATCATAATTGAGCTCTTTAATGGCCCAATATGCCTTATGTTCAAGTTCGAGAGGTAAGTGACATGCTTTTCCATAAACCATTTTGTATGGAGACATACCCATAGGATTCCTATATGTAGTTCTATAGGCCCATAATGCATCATCAAGTTTCTTGGACCAATTCTTTCTAGATCTATTAATAGTCTTTTGCAAAATTAATTTGAGCTCTCTATTACTCAATTCTACTTGGCCACTAGACTGTGGGTGATATGGATATGCAATTCTATGATTAACATCATACTTAGCAAGCACTTTACGAAAAGCACAATGAATAAAATGTGAACCACCATCAGTCATTAAGTATATAGGGACTCCAAACCTCGGAACAATAACTTCTTTAAGCATCTTAATAGAGGTTTTATGATCAGCACTACTGGTTGGAATAGCTTCTATCCACTTAGTAACGTAATCAACAGCAACTAAAATATGTGTATATCCATTAGAGGCAGGAAAAGGTCCCATATAATCAAAGCCCCAAACATCAAATGGTTCAATAGCAAGAGAATAATTCATAGGCATTTCTTGACGTCTACTAATATTACCAATTCTTTGACATTCATCACAAGACAAGACAAACTTACGGGCATCTTTGAAGAGAGTAGGCCAATAAAAACCGGATTGCAATACCTTATGTGCAGTTCTATCTCCAGCGTGGTGTCCTCCATATGCCTCGGAGTGACACTTGTGTAGGATCTGTTCTTGTTCATGCTCAGGTACACAACGTCTAATAACACCATATACTCCTTCTTTATAAAGGTGTGGGTCATCCCAGAAGTAATGTCTTAAATCATAGAAAAACTTTTTCTTTTGCTGGTATGTGAAACTAGGTGGTATAAATTTAGCAACAATGTAATTAGCATAATCAGCATACCATTGAGCAGTTCGAGAAGAATTTATGACCGCTAATTGTTCATCAGGAAAGCTATCATCAATAGGTAGTGGGTCATCAAGAACATTTCCTAACCTAGACAAGTTGTCTGCAACGGGGTTCTCAGCTCCCTTTCTGTCAACAATATGCAAATAAAATTCTTGGAGCAAGAGAACCCATCTAATAAGTCTAGGTTTAGCATCTTTCTTTTCCATGAGATATTTAATAGCAGCATGATCAGTGTGAATAGTTACTTTAGAATCAACAATGTAAGGTCTGAACTTATCACAAGCAAATACAACTGCTAAGAATTCTTTTTCAGTAGTAGCATAATTTCTCTGGGCAGTGTCTAGAGTTCCACTAGCGTATTGAATAACATTTAATTTTTTTATCAACTCTTTGTCCTAAATCAGCACCTACAGCATAATCACTAGCATCACACATAATCTCAAAGGGTAAATTCCAATCAGATGGCTGAACAATAGGTGCAGAAATCAAAGCTTTCTTAAGTATTTCTAATGCTTCTACACAATCATCATCAAAGACAAAAGGAATATCTTTTTGTAATAAATTAGTCAGAGGCCTAGAGATTTTAGAAAAGTCCTTAATGAACCTCCTATAAAAACCGGCATGACCAAGGAAACTTCTTATACCTTTAATGTCCTTGGGACAAGGCATCTTTTCAATAGCATCAACCTTAGCTTTATCAACTTCAATACCTTTCTCAGAAATTTTATGCCCCAAGACAATTCCTTCATTAACCATAAAGTGTCACTTCTCCCAATTCAAGATGAGACTAGTATCTTCACATCTCTGCAAAACTCGATCAAGGTTGCTCAAGCAATCATCAAAAGAGGATCCGTAGACGGAGAAATCATCCATGAATACCTCACAAATATTTTCACAAAAGTCAGAGAATATAGCCATCATGCATCTTTGAAAGGTAGCAGGTGCATTACATAAACCAAAAGGCATACGTCTATAAGCAAAAGTATCGAAAGGGCAAGTAAAAGTGATCTTTTCTTGATCCTCCACTGACACAGGTATTTGAGAGAAACCAGAGTAACCATCTAGAAAGCAAAAATGTGTATGTTTGGATAGTCTTTCTAGCATTTGATCAATAAAAGGTAAAGGGTAATGATCTTTCTTAGTAGCTTTATTTAATTTGCGGAAATCAATTACCATCCTATAACCTATAATAATTCTTCGCGGGATCAAATCATCTTTATCATTAGGAACAACAGTAATACCTCCCTTCTTAGGGACACAATGGATAGGACTTACCCACTGACTATCAACAACGGGATAAATTATACCTGCCTCAAGGATCTTTAGTATTTCCTTTCTTACCACTTCTTACATCTTAGGATTTAATCGTCATTGGTGACCAATAACTGGTTTGGCACCTTCCTCAAATTTTATTTTGTGTTGGCATAGAGTGGGACTAATTCCCTTAAGATCATCAAGAGGATATCCAATAGCAGCATGGTGCTTCTTCAGAGTTTTTAGTAATCTTTCCTCTTCTTGCTCTGAAAGGTTAGCACTAATAATAACATGATATATCTTCTTTTCATCAAGATAAGCATATTTAAGAGTATCAGGTAAGGGTTTAAGCTCAAACACGGGATCACCCTTGGGTGGAGGAGGATCCCCTAGGATTTCAACAGGCAAATTGTGTTTCAAAATAGGACCTTGTTTAAAGAATACTTCATCTATCTTCCTTCTTTCATTCATGAACATATCATTTTCATGGTCTAAAAAATATTGTTCTAAAGGATCAGTAGGAGGCATGGCAATAGAAGCAAGACCAATAATTTCATCCTTACTAGGAAATTCTTTATCATGGGGTTGTCTATGAAATTTAGCAAAATTAAACTCATGTGTCGTATCCCCCAGACCAATAGTAACAACATCCTTTTCGCAATCTATCCTAGCATTAACGGTATTCAAGAAGTGTCTACCAAATATGATGGGACAAAAGTCATCTTGTGGGGAAATAAGAACAAGAAAATCAGCAGGGTATTTAACTTTCCCACACAAGACTTCAACATCTCTGACAATCCCAATTGGTAAAATAGTATCTCTATTGGCAAGCTTAATTGTAACAACAATATCTTCTATCTCAGCAGGTGCAATGTCATGCATGATTTCTTTATATAAGGAATGAGGTATTGCACTAGCACTAGCACCCATATCACATAAGCCATGATAACAATGATCTCCTATTTTAACATAAATAACAGGCATGCCTACAACAGGTCTATGTATCTTACCATCGGGTCTAGCAATGTTAGCAGCCTATTCACAGAAATAAATAACATGCCCATCAATATTATCAGCCAAGAGATCTCTAACCATAGCAATAATAGGTTCAACTTTAATTTGCTCAGGAGGTGTATATGTTCTAGTATTACTCTTACGAACCACAGTTGAAGCTTTAGCATGATCCTTTATCCTAACAGGGAAAGGTGGTTTCTCAATATAAGTAGAAGAAACAATAGGATCATTATAAGTGATAGTCTTTTCTTCAACTGTAATAGGTGCAACTACTCTTACTTCAGTGGGAGGATTATATTTAAACCACTTCTCCTTAGGGAGATCAACGTGAGTAGCAAATAATTCACATAAAGAAGCTACTATCTCGGAGTCAAGTCCATATTTAGTGCTAAATCCACGAAAAGCATCGGTATCCATAAAAGATTTAACACAATCAAACTTAGGTGTCATACCTGACTCCTTACCATCATCGGAATCCCAATCTTCAGAGTTGCATTTAATTCTTTCTAATAAATCCCATTTTAATTCAATAGTCTTCATCATAAAAGACCCAACACAAGAAGTATCAAGCATGGTGCGATCATTGAGAGAAAGTCGAGCATAAAAGTTTTGCATAATCATTTCCCTAGAGAGCTCATGATTGGGGCATGAATATAACATTGACTTAAGCCTCCCCCAAGCTTGAGCGATGCTTTCTCCTTCGCGAGGCGAAAAATTATATATATAATTACGACCACCATGAACAAGATGCATATGATAAAACTTCTGGTGAAATTCCAATTTCAATCGTTTATAGTCCCAAGATCCCATATCATCACAAAGCCTATACCATGTCAATGCGTCTCCCTTCAAAGATAAAGGGAAGACCTTCTTCTTGACAACATCATTAGGCATACCTACAAGCTTAAATAATCCACAAACTTCATCCACATAGATAATATGTAAAACGGGATGCAATGTTCCATCTCCTGCAAAGGGATTAGCTAGCAGTTTCTCTACCATACCCGAAGGAATTTCAAAGTAAACATTTTCAGTAGATTCAGTAGGTTGAGGAGCAACTATTTGCTCTACTGGTCGGGGTGAAGATACCCTGAACAAGCCCCTCAAAGGATTAGTTTCCATAGTAACAAGTGACAATAAATTTCAGCACACTATATAAATGTTTCCTTACCAAGTTCCACTCACCAAAGGCGCTTCACTCCCCGGAAACGGCGCCAGAAAAGAGTCTTGATGACCCACAAGTGTAGGGATCTATCGTAGTCCTTTCGATAAGTAAGAGTGTTGAACCCAACGAGGGGCAGAAGGAAATGACAAGCGGTTTTCAGTAAGGTATTCTCTGCAAGCACTGAAATTATAGGTAACAGATAGTTTTGTGATAAGATAATTTGTAACGGGTAACAAGCAATGAAAATAAATAAGGTGCAGCAAGGTGTCCCAATCCTTTTTGTAGCAAAGGACAAGCCTGGACAAGTTCTTATAATGAGAAAAGCGCTCCCGAGGACACATGGGAATTATCGTCAAGCTACTTTTCATCACGCTCATATGATTCACGTTCGTTACTTTGATAATTTGATATGTGGGTGGACCGGTGCTTGGGTACTGCCCTTTCTTGGACAAGCATCCCACTTATGATAAACCCCTATTGCAAGCATCCGCAACTACAAAAGAAGTATTAAGGTAAACCTAACCATAGCATGAAACATATGGATCCAAATCAGCCCCTTACGAAGCAACTTATAAACTAGGATTTAAGCTTCTGTCACTCTAGCAACCCATCATCTACTTATTACTTCCCAATGCCTTCCTCTAGGCCCAAATAATGGTGAAGTGTCATGTAGTCGACGTTCACATAAAACCACTAGAGGAGAGACAACGTACATCTCATCAAAATATTGAACGAATACCAAATTCACATGACTACTAATAGCAAGACTTCACCCATGTCCTCAGGAACAAACATAACTACTCACAAAGCATATTCATGTTCATGACCAGGGGGTTTAATATGCATTAAGGATCTGAACATATGATCTTCCATCGAATAAACCAAATAGCATCAACTACAAGGAGTAATCAACACTACTAGCAACCCACAGGTACTAATCTGAGGTTTGGATACAAAGATTGGATACAAGAGATGAACTAGGGTTTGAGAGGAGATGGTGCTTGTGAATATGTTGATGAAGATTGACCCCCTCCCGATAAGAGGATCGTTGGTGATGACGATGGTGATGATTTCTCCCTCCCGAAGGGAAGTTTCCCCGGCAGAACTGCTCCATCGGAGCCCTAGATTGGTTCCGCCAAGGTTCCGCCTCGTGGCGGTGGAGTTTCGCCCCGAAAGCTTTCTTGTGATTTTTTCCAGGGTAAAAGACTTCATATAGCAAAGATGGGCACCGGAGAGCTGCCAGGTGGCCCACGACGTAGGGGGCGCGCCGTGTAAGGGTGGGCGCGCCCCCACCCTCGTGGACGGTGGGTGCCCCCCCTCAGGTATTTCTTCCACTGAATATTTTTTATTAATTCCCAAAATGACTTTCATGGAGTTTTAGGACTTCTAGAGCTGTGCAGAATAGGTCTCCCATATTTGCTACTTTTCCAGCCCAGAATCCCAGCTGCCGGCATTCTCCCTCTTTATGTAAACCTTGTAAAATAAGAGAGAATAGCAATAAGTATTGTGACATAACGTGTAATAATAGCCCATAATGCAATAAATATCGATATAAATGCATGATGCAAAACGGACGTATCACGGAGCAGTACCCCGTGCTCCATCTCCAGACGCCTAAGATCTTCTTCCCCTCCTCCGACAGCCACAGCCAGAGCATCCTCACCGACCAACCCAACCACGCTGAGATCGACATGGCTTCGCCAAAGAGGTTGTACACTTGTTGCATCGCTTTTTTACTCTACATGTTATATATATTGTCCACTAAGCACACATACTAACGTGAAATACGATTAGTTTCTCCTACTATATGACAAGCAGTGAGGTACCAGGCAACTTAGCTATCCGTGATGGACTCTCTTGAATGCCATCATTATTTATCTTTGCGCGTTTGAGTTGTGCATTTTTTTTATGGGCCTGGGAGTTGAGCTAGTAGGGCAGTGGCATGGGTCTAAAGTAGTAGAAGTAGCACAAAAAGAATTTTTGAGTGTAGGCTTTTCGCTGCTCAAGTCTGCCTACTAGAATCACGAGTGCTTGAAAGGAAAGGTGAAGGAAAAACATAGGAATTGGAAAGTTTCCTATGGTACTACTATTCATGCATTTGGTTCAAAGGAATGGAGCAAAGGAAAACTATAGGATTTGTTCCTTTAGTGTCTCCCTGAAAGGAAAACCATAGGAATTTTAATATCCACTTGTCCTCCTTTTCAAATTCCTATTCATGAAGCACAAGACTAAGAGATAGTAGCATAATAGCATTATAATCGTACATTTTCTTATGGTTTGAGTTAATCTCACCATACTTCTTCGCATCCTGTGATCCTCCAATTCTTGTGAACCAAACACCCAGATTGGCAGAAATTCTGTGTTTTTAAATTCTCTGTTTTGCACATGTGTTCCTATCCTATTCATGTGTATTTCCTATCCCTGCATTGTTAGAATCCTCAAATTCAAACAAGCCCTTACACAATTACTTCTGTTACAGATATGTGCCAAAGAAAACCTTGTGTGGTTTGTCTCGCTCCTGCTGTGTTGTGTTCCACCCCAGCTCAGCTCCTCCAACGACGAAAGGGTTCACCACAACAGGGATCCGCCCTCCAGACAACTGCATTACCATCAACTGAGCAGATGACCTTGAGGGACTACATGGGTCCGCAAGAGAGGTCGCACTCTTTCGTGTCTACTTACGTTATGCATTGCTTAATATGATGACATGCTACTTTATCGTCCTGTTCACCGATTAGACTCCGAGTCAGGTCCAAACTAATGCTCAAACTTGAGTTTTTAAATGGTTGTGGGGTACATATTGGGACAGCAATCAATACTATCTATCTACTATCGGGTTAATCTCGGGTGTCTACTATTAGTTTCATGTTGGGTGGAAACAAATATTAAAGGAGCCATTATCTTTATTTTTTAACTTAAGCTATTATCTGCCTGCTATCATTGGTTTTGGGTCTATCCATAGTTTGCTACCATCACTTTGGATTTGTGCATGCAATCCTTACATAATCTCACTATGTTTTATTCCTATGCATGTTAGTTATTGTACACAATGGTACTGAACATGTAGAGCAAAAGAGGTGAGCCTTGCATGGCAATAAAATTTCATGCAGACGTCGCTCCATGGTCGGTGCAAAAGCAACCCCCTCCCCCATTCCAGACTGTAATCAAGAGGGGGATAACAGTTCAGAGGGGGATTCAGAGGGAGCAGACCACTCCTATTTACTCCGTGAGGTCTTTTGCTCTAACTTGGCTTGCTGATGTTGGT
Organism: Aegilops speltoides; assembly: GCA_021437245.1. Taxonomy (NCBI): domain Eukaryota; kingdom Viridiplantae; phylum Streptophyta; class Magnoliopsida; order Poales; family Poaceae; genus Aegilops; species Aegilops speltoides. The sequence continues at coordinate 406,732,436 of CM038144.1, read as the reverse complement.
TATATCATGCATATGGTGCCTTGCATTGCTTACTTTATACATAAAATATGACATCTTCTTAGTTTAGACATGTATTGTGTGAATGCCATCTGTTTAGTTTCTATATCATATATGTGAATCATGCAATGCAATCTTGTTTAGGCAGGCATCATATACGTGAATTTTGCAATGTCACCTTGGTTAGCGAGTCATCTTATATGCGAATATATCATGCCATCATTTTTTTTATGTATTAAATTTGTCAACAATTTTAGTACATTCAATTACTCTTCCTGTGCATCAGCAATTCGACACGGTCATGGAAAACTCTGGAGTGGAAACAAGGTCTTCAGAGCAGACAATGCTATCTGACAAAGCGCATGTCTTGTTGGTTGCGGATAGCTCCTTAGAGGAGGATTCGGAGATAGATGACCAGTCCTATTTCCCCACTGAGGTGCTTACTCTAACTTGGCAGGGTTATATTGCTCATATCATGCATATGGTGTCTTGCATTAGCATGTCATTTGCTTAGTTTATACATGTTTTGCGTGAATTCCACCAGTTTAGTGTCTAATTACCATGTATGTGAATTTTGCAATGCCATCTTGTTGCAAGATATTATATATGTGAATTATGCAACGCTATCTTGTTGCAAGGCTTTATGTATGTGAATTATGCAATCACTACTAGGGAAAAGCCTAGCAGCAGCGCGGGTTTGGGCACCCTCGATGCGCTTGGTACCGGCGCTACTAATAAAGCGCTTCTGACTAACGTGTAGCGATGGCGGCGTGTTGACACTGCCTTCGCTGCTACACAATTGCTGCAGCGGTTTAGGAAAAGGCGCTCTTGGTATTAGCTGCAGCGCCGTTTTGGTGTAAGCGCTCTTGGTAAGCCGGCGCTCTTGCTAAATCCCCCTCGCTACTACTAGTTTTATTAGTTTTTTCCTGCAGATTTGTTTTTATTTGTTTTGCATTTGAATAGGCTTTATACAATAATCTTTAGCATATCATCCACATACAAATGTAATCATAGCATATACATACAATTAGTCTCATCAAATCATGTCATCATCATAATCATCATCCAACACAAAGTGGTCTCGATCTCGTCATCAATCTAGAAAATAGCGATACAAGTCTCGATTACTTGCAAATACATCGTCATCCATCTAAACAATGATATACATGAGAATAGCTATCACTTTGAGTACATGAGTTCGTATCCCTCACTCGCATTAGCGTGAACCTAAACTAAATCTTTGCGTGTCGCTCGAAACCGAAAACCGGTACACCTTGGCCTTTCACTCCGGCCACTTGTCGTATATATACTCTGGCATAGCACTTCTTCGCCATTTATGATCTATGCACCTGCATTGTCACATGAGTCGATGATATGCAACATATATAGTTGAGCAACACAAAGAGGCAGACTTGGCAAAAATAGAAACAATATATCATAAGCATAAATAACAAAGTTCATCATTACCCAAATGACCTAACTAGAGTGATTTTAAGCTAGTCGAGGAGGACGGTTTAATTACATCACAAATAAAGTTTCACCGTGCATAACTCAAAGTTTTGTCATAAAAGAAACTATGGACTAAGCGGACACATTGTCATATATCGACAATCACTCCAGCATGTCGTGCCATCCATCCAAGTCGGGAGATAGTCATCGAGCTTTGTGAAAACTTCATGTCGAGGGCGAGAGGCTATCCATGTTGGACGTCTTCCGCGACATTTGTCCTACGCATGGAACATCCCTATTTTTCCGGCGACCTCATTCATGATGATTTGGGCAAGTTCGTGCTGGATGTTATAGAACTCAGCTCAAGTCGATGATCCTCGATATCTCCTATGTCCTTTGCCCATTGCGAGAATATGGGCATCGCTAGATCTAGGTGCCATGTGAAGGTTACGGTGATCCCGTCGGTACTCCGGCATGTGGTGTAGGACATAGAATCCATCATTAAGAGAATCGTTCGGTTCTTTGGATGCAGCAGAAGTCGGTCTTATGGCTGAAGGCGTGCTGCCGCCCTTTTCTTCTTGTCCCTAACATCTCCACCCCTTGCTTGGTAGTAAAACATAGCACCGTCGAGAACATCTTTGATGTGGGTGTAATCCTTTTGTGAATGTTCTTGACGAGTCCAAGTAAAGGCGTGGGAGAATCGGGGTAGAGGATGATGAGGACGGCGCGCGCCATGCTGCATAAAATAAGTACACCTCAAATTAATTAGCCTCCACCGTGCAAATGAATTATTGAAATCGAAGGAAGGATAGCATCGCGGATGACTTACGGGATGATAAGGCATGAGAATCGCCTCCTTGTCCTTATTGGCCAGCATGAAGCCGCGATGTAATCCCTCGCGTATTCACGATGCGTGCACAGACTCCCAAGAAGGCCTCGTGCATGTAGTGCGGGTCGGCGACACAGATATGAGCTATTTGCTCAACCCCAATGATGTAGCTCATGTGCAAGGCATAAAGGCGGACAAAAGTAAAATCCAGCTTCTTCACGTGAAACATGTCGAATATGTAATCGAATCGGAGGAAGAACTTATCCGCGGGAAGCCCTTGACGCACGACATTTGCTGCGGAACATTAACCACGTGAAGTGGGTATCCGGATCTTCGGCGATGAGGCCTTTCTCTACCCGCAGCACATCGTCATGAAGTCTCCTCGGATCGCGAATCTGGCTCGTGGCGCTGTTTGGTAGGATTGGTTTACGGGGATATGCCATTTATCCGCATCGGGATATCTACGGTCCCGGCCGAGGCTGCCGAGGCGGCTGGATCATAGAATCAGCTCTTTTGCCTTTCCTCGCTCTCTTCCTAGGCTTCTTTACCACGGATGGTCGTCAATAACACGTTGAGGCGGTAATTGAGCAGCGACTCATGATGCTCAAACCACGAGGCGCCCGATAGACATCTTGTTCGGCGCCATCGTCATCCTCATCCTCATCCATGGCGGCGTCATCAGCCTCTAATGGAGCCACCTGCTTACCCGTCGCTATCACCCAACCCGACACCCGGCGCTAATTGGGTAGGTGGGGTGTTGATATTCATACCTTCTTTGAGGCTGCGTGCTGCGTGGGTGTGCTCGCGGCCGCCTCCACAAGCAGACTCTTTGGCCACAACAGGACCCACCCATTGCAACAATCACCAAGCCGCATGGGTCTCGTCGTCATCCCCACTAGTATTAGAGGAGGCAAATTTCGTGGCCGGTTTGACATCAGCCACGGAAAACTTGAAGGCGTTCGGGGATCGGCGGCTGTGGAACAATGGTTCCTTCGGCTCCATTATCGTCCCCTTCCCCGTCCACCTTACATTCACCGATGGTGTACAATATAGTGCGCGGGTTTCGTCGACTGCAAATAAAAGTCTGCGACGTGAGACATCCGAAAGGCAAGAAAACGGAGATTATACATTTATATTGAAGGGGCGGTGTGGAAGATACCGTGAGGCGTCGAGCTCAGCCAAAGAGGAGGCACCACCGAGCACGTCCGTCGCGGCGGCGGTGGTGCGGGAGCAGTGCGGGAGCAGTGCGGGAGCGGTGCGAGGAGCGGTCGCGGGAGCATGTGCTGCCAAGAAGTCGACAAGGGAAAGTCCTCTGCATTTTTTGGATTTTCCCTTGTCCAAATGTGAACGCCCGTCACCAAGGAAGTAGATAAATCTGCAACCGCTTTGTTTTGCGGCAGCTATCGCTATTCTTGTTATGCGAGATGATTTCTTCTCAACCGCAATCTCAACCTTCTTGTCGATGCTTTCTTGATTAACCTCCGTCTTTCCTTTCTCTCCTCCGTGGTCTCACGGTAGTACTTCTTCCACGTGGCGCCGTCTCCGACACCGTGCGCGCGTCCATCGATGGTCGAGTATCCACGGTTGTCGTTTCAATATGTTCAACGCCGGTTGAATGGAGTGTCCCAGGCCTCGCCAATGTCTCGAGACGGCGAGTCGCTTTCGCCGCAATCCGGCGTTGCTCTCTCTGCAAAAGGCACAAGGATCGTTTACAAATATGACTAATGTGTGCGGTCGAATTGATCGAAACTAAAATTACCGGTAGTCTCATGAACTCCGTAATGACGGTGTTGTCTCATAAACCTTCTTGATGGGTCCCAGCGGTGGCGGGCCCTCGGGGCGTCACGCTCCTGCGGGGCGGTGAAATCCGCCAAAGTGCAGGATGCCCAGACTTCGCGGCTTCGCGTCCTCCTTGGCCCATTTGGACCTCTTTCCGCCCGTAACCACGGCTTCCGAGTGGTGGGTCCCAATGTTCCTCTTTGAAGCCCCTTCATGTACTTAGACTTTTCTTTGGCAGCCGGCCTCGCAAGCCTCCTTGAATATTTGAAACTGCTCTTCCATGATTGTCGGACTTTCCTTTACAATCTCGGAGTAGGGTTCCCGTCGTTGATCTTTGCTTTCACTCGATTTTTCCAGCGCCAACGCGTTGCTAAACTTGGTCATGGCGTGTTTGTTTATCTTCTTCATTGCGGGTCATTATGCGGATCTTCATAATCCTTCTCATTCCGGCCGGGAACAAGAATATCTGGTGAAACTTCTTTGGGAGGAGCTCCTCATATTTTCTATCTTCTTTAGATTCTCATCGTTGATGGTGGCGGTTGTCCGTATGATGCAGCCTATTTGATTGCCGTAGCTTGCTGCTTCCTCGGCGCCTTTGGCTCAAAATTGCCGTTGTCCACCTCCGTGACCACCAGTCTAGTAGTCCTGAGTTTGTTAGGAACCCGTTGCCTCTTCGCTTTCGGTGCTACGGATCCGCTCCCCAAGGCAGCACCGGTCTCGGCGCCGATCTCGATGCGGTCGAATCTCAGCGCCGATGTCGGTCTCGATACCGGTCGGCGTATCGGTCTCAAACACCGGTCTGCGTGTCGGTCTCGATCCCGATGCGGGCCCAGCAACAACATCTGTTGATCGTCGGTAAAGCTAAAAATTAAATGCGCCGCCGGTGAGCGTCGTCATAATCACCGAACCCTGTCCTTCATCGTTGCTAGCCATGTTTCCTATGATTAAATCTAGTCAATTAATTCTAGACCTAATAAAATGAATAATGACATAAAAAGGACTATTGTTTTGCAGGAATGTTGACTCCTTCTTGGTGCGGCAAATCCGGGCACTTTCGATATGTCCTAGTTTGTAGCACAAGTCATGCCGAAATTCACGGAAATTTCGTCATGACCTTTGCTAAAAAGTGGACAAATCGAGAACCTGAAATTTGCGGAACGAAATGAATCAACATTCCGCAAAACATAGGCCACTCGACATCATTCACAGGAAACAACAAAGCCACCACTTGGGCACAATCGAACAACTTCAATGAAAAGATATGACATGACCACTTCAATGAAAAATAAAATTTGCCTAAATTCTTTTCCTTGAAAAATAGTGGTCTTTTGAAAAATCAAAAACCTTTGCCAATCTACTTAACCTAGCTTCTTAATCCAATGAACCTAATTAACCTACCTATTTAACCTAGTTGGTTAATCTTGTTTACCTAGATAATTAACCCTAATTAAACTAGTTAACACAGCTAGTTCTCTGTCAAAGCCTAAAATAAATTTTTGCACTAATTAACATGGATAATTAACCTAATTAAACTAGTTAACCTGACTAGTTCTCTGTCAAAGCCCTAACTAAGTTTTTGCACTAACCTAGATAATTAACCTAATTAAACTAGTTAACCTAACTACTTCTCTGTCAATGCCCTAACTAAATTTTGCCCTAAAACCTAGATAATTAACCTAATTAAAAACTGGCTAACCTATGCATGAGAGAGAGAGGAGGGTGGGGCTTCTGAGATGATGGCGCCGGTGGTGGCGGCGGAGGCGGTGTGGTGGCGAGGCAGGCGTCTCCGGTGACGGCGAGGAGGCGGCGTCTCGGTGATGGCGAGGAAGGTGGCGTCGGCGGCGGCTCGGTGGCGTTAGCGAGGGCAGCGGCTCCGTGGCGTTGAGGCGGCTCGGTGTCGTCGACGGCAAGACGGCTCTGGTGGCGTAGCGTCGTCGGCGGCGGAAGTGTGGGCGACGAATCGGGGAGGCGGCGGCGCGGGTGGGGTTTAAGGGATTTGGGGAAGTGGTGGCGGGGGGGAAGCGGTTTTTGGCTAAGTCAAACTTAAGCGGTAGCGTTCGCAAAAAAGCGCTATAGCTAAGTTAGCTATAGCGCTTTCGTCAAAAGCGCTGCTGCTATAGCTAATTTCCTATTCTATTTCTATAGCGGGGTCTAGGGCACGCAGCTGCAGCCACGTTAGCTATAGCGCCTCTTACAAACAAACGCTGCTGCTATGCCTTCCTCCGATTTTTCACTTTTTCGTTTATTTTGCTTTACATTTTATTTTCCCTTTCTCCTTTTCTATTTCTTTCATTTTCATTTAAATTTCTATTTGTTTATCATCTTATTTTATTTTTGTTAGTAGTAGCGCTCTTCCTGAAGCGCTACTAAGCTGTGATGTAGCGATGGCGTTCTGCTAAGATCTCTCTTGCTATCGTAGCCTAGCATTCTACCAATGGGAATATTAGTAGTAGCGCTTTTTATTCAACAGCGCTCATTGCTAAGTTTGTGTCATTCATGCGCGGTTTCTAGTAGCTCGCTCTTGCTAAATAACACTAGCGCTGTTTTTTGAACTGCTGCTGCTAAGATTCTGTGTATAGCCTTTTCCCTAGTAGTGAATGCCATGCTGTTTAGCCAACGTCATAAATGTGAATTATATCATGACGTCCTTTTTTGTATTACTCATTGCATGTGTAGACAATGTTTTTATATTCAACTGCTCTTCCTGTGCATCAGCCATTTGAATTGGTGATGGAGAAATCTGGAGTGAAAACAAGGTCTTCAGAGAAGACAATGCTACTCTTGAAGCAGATATCTTCTTTGATTCTGATAGCTCCTCAGAGGAGGATTTAGAGGCAGATGACCAGTCCTATTATCCCCCTGAGGTGTATGCTCAAATTTGGCAGAGTTATATTACTCATATCATGCATATGTTGTCTTGCAATGCTTAGTTTTTACATCATATACACAATATTGAATGCCATCTCCTTAGTTGACACATCATATATGTGATTGCCCTCTGCTCACTTGCTTAGTATATAAATCATATATTTGAATTATATCATGCCATGATGTTTACATAGAGAGCATGTATCCGAATTATGTCATGCCAACTCATTTTCTAAAGGCATAATATAGTTATATCATCTCATCCTGTTTATATAGTCATCATATATTGAATTACGTCATTCTATCCGTGAATTATATCATGCCATCATGTTTCAATCGACGGCATGTTTGTGAACTATGGCATGCCAACCACTTTAATAGACACATCATATAGTTATATCATGTCATCCTGTTTACATAGTCATCATATTTTGAAGTATGTCATTCTATCATGTTTAGTTAGCCATCATACATGTGAAACTGTGTCATGCTGTCCTGTTTAATTAGCCATCATATATGTGAAATTATGTCATGCTATTCTATTTGGTTAAACAACATAAATGTGAATTATTTCATGCCATGTTTTCTTCCCTATTACCCATTGCACATGTCTATCTTACAATGTCTGCACATTCAATTAATTTTCTTATTTATCAGCCATTTGAATTGGAGGGGGTGATGGCAGTATCTGTGGGAGTAAAAACACGGTCTTCAGAAAAGATCGTGCTACCTGCTGATGCAGATAGAACCATGGGTGTACTTGCCCAAGAACCAGCCCCACCACTGATAACCTAGACTCACGCAGATTGTACCCCTACCCAGTTGGACAGAGAACTAGCTACACCCCTTCTAACCCCAACCCCAGCAGATAGTAACCCAGTTCCAGTTGACACAACATTGTTTCCACCACAGAGCACCCAAACACGAGCAGTTAGTAAGGCAATTCCAGTGCCCAAAGCACGAGGACCACCACTGCGAACCCCAAGTCAACGCTTAAAGCAGAAGAAGAATTGTTATCATGTCAGGTTTTGTAGCTATGGTTCATACTCCTTTGCTCTTGCATCACTATATTTACTCATATCGACTAATTTCAAATTTTAAGGATGCAATTGAAACTCCAATGGCGCAACAGGTATGTTTTAAACCTGTTTCTTTAACATGTTTGCTGTTGTAACTTGCTCTATGTTGATTTTAGTTTCAACTGAATAAACAGTTATGTTCTCATGGCATGCACATTACAAGTGTTGTTATTGTTGTGTAGTTTCCCACACTTATATTCTGTCTATGCTGCTTCGTCTTACATAGATATGATTTGAACTGTCTCTATCTTGATTTGGCAACATAAAATAGAATGATATAGACCATACAGTGACCATACTACATAGATATATGTTTGTTTCATGTTGTTATCCTGTCCACCTTACTACTGAACTAGTTTACCAAAATGAGTTTCATATACAACATGGTAAACCTGTGATGTGTCTTTTTGTTTCTCTTTTAGAATGTGGATAAAATATTGGAGAATAGTACCCCATTAAGCAACGGTAAAGGAAGTAATGCCAATAAGGTTCAAGATAGTGAGACATCCCTGTTGGTCTCTAAGAAAGCTGATAAAAACTATATTGAAGACACTGAGACAACCCTAAAGTCTTGTCTTCATGTAGTGTTCGAGTTACTGGCCACTACTGCTGGCACCAACTCTTCTAACTCGCTGCCTGCATCAGTTCGGCTTCTTGAGTCTCAACTTCAAGTTGAAAGACATCGATCATATAGTCTGTGACATGAAGCCGAAGGACTGAGGAAGTCCCTGCAGAATTCGGATGCATACTTTCTGGTGCAACAGCAAGCGCTGCAGGATTTAAGCACCAAACAAGAGAAAGTTAATAAGCTTGCTAAGCATCTTGCCAGCATTATGGGTACCCAGGATATTGTTTCTTGAGCTCTTGAAGTGGTTTGATTTCGGACTTGTTTTGCTGTGGAGTTTATTTGCACTGGTCGCCAACTTTGACAACCAGTGTATGTGATATACTGCTTTGTTCCCTATATTTGCACTAGTGGCGAACTTTGATGCCAAGTGGATGTAATATGTGTAATAGCCGTGATAGCCTAGTGTAAGTTGCTCGCTTATTTATTTCCTTGTTATCTTGTTTGTTTGTTTGCTTGCTTGTAGTAAGTGCAGTTCTTTTTCTACGGTTTGCTAGTGGTCGCATTAATGTATTTTTTAAAACTGGGCCACAATAACCATGGGCTACATATTTACTGTAGTGACCATGGTCCTCCTACGGGCCGTAGAAACAATGGGACTTCTACGGGTCGTAGAAACAATGGGCTTTCTACGGGCGTAGCATCAATGGGCCTTCTACGGGTCATATGATCGATTGGCCAAACATGGACCAATAACAGACAACATTATGGGTTGTAAACGGGCTAGAGTTGGAATTGTCCGGTCATGGGCCGACCATAATGGGTCGTCGTTAATCGGCCTTATTTGATGATGCTACGAAAATGGCCCAACAGACTAACGAGCCACAAACGGGCCGACTGTAACCATGGGCTAAATTTGGCCCACAAGCAGAAAAGGCGAGTAACGGGCCGTAAGTAACCGAATGCTGGAAATGAGCCCAAGAATAAATGTGCCCTGAGAAGGCCAAAAGATAACACGGCTGGAAACGGCCCAATGGAATAATGGGTCGTTAATGGGTATAAACCGATACACTGTTCATTACGGGCCGGTTTCACCACTGGCCTTTAATGGGCCAAGAGTTACAAAGGGCCTCATATGGGCCGAAAAACGTCATGGGCCATACATGGGCCAGAAGATACAACACACTGGAATCATATTGGATGGCCCAGATGATGCTACTCGGCCTAATTCGGATAGGCCGGAACGTGTCGTGAGTTAGCGGGCTGTAAATGGGCTATATGCGAACAGGCCATTAACAGGCTTTCCATGGGTCGGCCCGCTACCTTTTTACCGAGTCAAACAGGCCGGCCTTTTCACCGTAATGGGCCTCTGTTGGGCCGTGCCACATGTCGGCGTATCATAGGCGCCTTCGGTCCAATGAGTCACTAGTGTAGAATCGGGCTATAGTCCCGGTTCGTAAGGACCTTTAGTCTCGGTTCTACAACCGGCACTAAAGGGTGGGGACTAAAGCCCCCCCCCCCTTTAGTCCCAGTTCAACACAACCCAGGACCAAAGGCCCACCACGTGGCACGAGCCCATGCCGGGGGCTGGGGGACCTTTAGTCCCGGTTGGTAGTAACACCAACCGGGACTAAAGGATTTTTTTGAAAAAAAAATTGATTTTTTTCCGATTATCAAATTTCTGAATTATTTGACAATTTAATCTCTAATCACCCCTCATAGCTGCTCAAGTGTGAAACACTCATTCCAAATCGTCTAACTTCCCAGCTGGTCACACATCCTCTCACTACTCCAGCCTGAGCATGCTTAACTTCTGAGTTCTATTCCCCCTAGCTTCTAAGTCTGCACTAGTTGTTTTCCTGACAATAGTGAGCTATCAATCCTATTCACCCTCGGGAGTTTAGCTTGAGCATGAAGTAACACGTTTCCCCCGTTTGAGTTTGAAACTATTATTCCAGAAAACAATAATTATTTATTAACACTAATATTTCTTGAATAAGTAGTTTGACCATAGTTTGACCACAGTTTGACCAAAATTCAAAAAAACTAAACTAATTATTTAGTAACACTAATATTCTCGAATAATTATTTAGTAACACTAATATTTCTTGAATAAGTAGTTTGACCACATTTAACCAAAATTAAAAAAACTGAAATTTGAGCATAACTTTTTTTCTTTCAGAATTTGAGGATTCTAAAAATTTGCAAAACGGCCTATGGCCATTGAAACCGAAACCAGATTTTCGTGCTGAATATTTTGATATATTATACGGGTTTTTTTCAACATTGTATGCAAAAGATATGGTCGTTTTACTTTTTCATAACACTTTTTTGCAAAACATATCAAAATTTATGTTTTTAAACTTCCCTAACTAGTAGATGTAGTAACATAACTACATCTCGAAGGATTTTAACTTTTGAAGTTTTTATCATTTTTTTTATTTATTTTTTCAAAACTAAAAAGGCTCCAACCCGGACTAAAGGGGCCTTTTCGATTGTAAGAGTGTCAAACCCAACGAGGAGCAGTGCAAAACGTACGCGGGGGGGGGTAGAGTTTGAAAAATCACCCATTTAGTCCGGGTTGAAGCCACCAACCAGGACTAAAAGATTAGACCCCTTTAGTCCCGGTTGGTGGCTCCAACGCGGACTAAAGGTCTAACCTATACTACCGGTTTGTGTCACAAACCGGGACTAAAGGGCTCGTGGGCCCCCGGCCTGACGCTACCCTGCCATCACCCCTTTAGTCATAGAAGTGGATGCCACGTGTCGGTTACCCTTGACGAAAGCAATTCTATGAGACGCGGTTTATCGTCATAGAAGTGGACACTCCCGTGATGATAATTTTGGTAATGTCATGGAACACTTCTATGACAGCACATGTATGACTATCTTGATTCTGTCATAAAATCGTCATGGACGTACATGCATGACAGAAAACGTGACCTACTGTGACAAACACGTATCATCACAAAAGTGTATCTTTCTTGTAGTGCCTGCCCTGACATCGGCGGCGTCGCACGACCGCGACCGCCTGGGCAAACTTCCGCACCCAAGCCACCTGCGAGGGCATGGAAGGCCGGCAAGACACGGAGGAGACATCCACATCGTCCTCCAAAGTAGAACCATCACCATCGAGGGCCCAGAACCTATTGGCCGATGGGGGGATGCCCGAGATAGCACTGGGTCTGGGCGAGGCAGAGAGTAGTGGGCTGCGCGGGGGGGAGGTGGGGTAGTGGCCAGGAGGAGAGGGGAAAGAAAGGAGGTAGGGGATCGGATGACGGCGACCGCCGCATGGCGCCAGGGGGGAGGAAAGGGAGGCGGGAGAGGAGAGCCATCTTTGTTCCTCCAGGTCCATGACAAATCTCTAGCTCTATCTCTGGTACCTAAAAGGACTGATTCCCCTCGTCACTCTCATCATATGCTCCCCCCCCCCTCTTCCCATCTCGTGGTTTCCTATTAAAACTGACAGACCCATTTAATCTTTGGTAACACAATCAATTGACTAGTGGTAATCAATCTTATATTTGACAATGAGCATGAAATCAATTAAGTTATGGTAATCAATCCCGGTCCTTTACCCTCAAAAAGTTCCCGGGACAGAGCAGTCGATCCTCTCCCTTGTTCGTTCTCCTTTCCTAGTTGCCGTCACCGATCTGATCTACCACTTCCGTTCTACTCCCGACGATCGTCCGCACTCCTCTCTCTCAAATTTTTTGGTCTCGCGCTGCGATCTTACCACGGACGCAGGTGAAGTGTGGTTTTGTGTAGCTGGAGCTACATGGTACCCCTTATCTTAGCCATCCATTTTGACATCAAGATCCGTGCAGGCACATTTGTCATTTTTGTTTCTCTCAAACGAAACAATGTATAAACTTCACACTTTGCAGGACAACAAAACATTCTAATTACTACGTGGGGAAAAACTTTCAGATTTTTTCATGCATTTAAAATGCTAAAATTTATTTTTTTTAATCAAAAAAATTCACATTTTGTATATTTATGTTGGTCCAAAAAATCTGAAAGTTTTTTCACACATTGAAGTTGTAAAGTTTGTTTGATCTGGAAAGTTTGAAGTCCATATGTTCTTTCATTTGAGAGAAAAAAAAAAGAAATCTGCTTGTTGCAAGTTAGTTGAAGTGTACGGATCTCAAAGCAATGTTGAAGGGCTGAAGATAAGAGGTTCCATGTAGGACGAGCTACAAAGGAACTTTGTGGAAGCAGGTCGATCCTGCCATGGAGGCGGACAATGGACAACGTCTCGGGAACATACTGCTTGAGCGCGGCAACGACATCCTAGAAGCAACCGCTCGTTTAGGGCCTGCGGTGGAAGACCTCAAGGAGGCGGCTGGCTTTGACGTTAGAGCAAATCAATACATGTCTTCCGCAGGTGATAGAAGTTGCCGATTACAAAAGTACATCGACGTGCACTAGGCGTCATTACGACGAAGTCAACATGGTCCTGCTGAGTTTGGTGAGTGCTTCCTTTGGACTGTTAGTTATCTTTGCTCCTTATTTTTTGGATTGTGCCTTCGGTCTGGAGAAACCAGCAATTCTTAGATCAAATTATGAGACATGAATGGTTGGTGCCTTCGGCCTGGGAGAACGCGCATGGCCATCAGTCTGAGGTCGCGAACCAAGATCTGATGCGGAAATAGCCTGGGAAGTTGCAGTAAAAATCTGCTCCCTGTTACACTCCTCAAGATCTCCCTCCTCATACTTTGAGACAACTGATTGTGACGTTCATTGTGCCATGGCCAATAGAAAATTACTCACAATGCTCTGTATTAAGAATTTCTGCAGCAGGGAAACTTGCCATATACTCCCTCCGTTCGGAATTACTCGTCCAAAAAATGAATGTATCTAGAGTATTTTAGTTGTAGATACATCCATTTTTATCCCATTTTTGTGACAAGTAATTCCGAACGGAGGGAGTACCTGCTAGAACTGCACCACAACTAGCTCGTCAGTTTCAAAGTGAAGAATCTCTTGTTGTTTCATTGCAATTGTATAAAACTCCTCTCGGATTGCAATGATCAGGAAAAGACGCTTCACCTCCGGCAGAAAGATATGTTTTTTGTGTTTTTTAATTCAGAAACATATTCCATTGAACACTGCTACACACAAGATAGATTATGGACGATCTTCCCATGATGCTACAAATCCAGCCGTCCATGCGTAGAGTAAAAGTGGATATCACCGTTCAATCAGCCATCATGCGGGATTCGGCCGGGCACTGTCGTCCGCCCAGCAGTTTCGAATTTCATTCTTTTGTGCATTTAACATGGCCATTTCCAGACTTAAGACATTTCTTTAAATAATTTCGTTCTAATAAATGCAAGTGTTTGAAGAAGAAAAACACCATCTCTATGTAATTATGTTTATGAAATATGAAAAGAGGGATAACCTCTGGATCATCGGGAGTGAGTCCGAAAGTGGAGGGGCTTGGCTGGTGCTGGTATGAGGCTTTGTGAGCAGTTGGAACTTTTCAGTGTACTCATAAATGTGTAAGAAATGGTTAATCTAGAATGTCCTTCTTTACCAATCCAGACTATTTACCAGTTCTATAAGATGGCTATTTGGTCCATGAAAAAAAATTAACAATCTTTATTCAAATTTCGTAGTACAAAAATTGCATTGTTTCATTGCATAAGATTATGAATAGGATTCCGTTGAAAAATAATTTTGGATAAATTATATTACAAAGAATATGACAAAAAAATGAAGCTGAAGGCAACATCCCAACATTGTATTTGAATATTTTAAGCGCTCGTGGAGTAGATCTTAATTTATAAGGGATAAAGGTCCTTGCCTTCTATGCACACATCATTGAATATATTTCTACTATAAATGGAAGGACACATTGATTATTCTTATCGGTCTGTCCAGGGCACATCTATGCGCTTTAGCAATAATGTATTCTTATTTGTTTAGAGGAAATGGATAATAAAGATAAATGTCTCAAAAGATATATTAGTACTTGGGTTGCATGTGACTGTGGTCCGCGGTGGATCGATTTCCATAACATTATTTCGCTCGGTTGGGGTGGCAAATATAATGCGTATATGATCATTTGGTAATACGGGGACATGAATTGGTTGGACGCTTAATAATGATCTAAACCAAATACGAGGCATTGCCATCCCTAGGAAATTAAAGTGCATGTTTGATTGGGGGTGGATGGAGAGATTGTGGGCCGGATGTGTCACTGATAGAGGGTGGCAAGCTTGGATTGGGGAGGCGAGAAATGAAAATAGTGGGTGAAAAGACAAGATTGATGTTGGTGTTAAACCATTAGAACAGGTAGGTCCCCATTGCAACGCACGGCCAATTACCTATACAAAGAAGAAAAGAGTTAACTGGGCATATGGGCCTATCAGGGGTTCGCCTTCACCTCAAAATAAAAAAAATCTGTGGTTCGTCTTGGATCTTGGTGAACCATCGAACAAGTAGCCAAGCATTCGCTTTAAGCCAAACATTCGCTTTATCTGGTTCCCCTGGGAACGGAAACGTTCGACAGGACTTTCACCCTGGGGATCGGTAGCCAGCTACTCCGTATAAGCTATTAGGGTCAAAGAACAACAGCGACCTCAGCACACCGCACAAGCTGTCAAACTTTTGGTCCGTCAGCGTACCACGCAGCTAGCTTAGCACACACATAATTTCAGTAGATACATGTGGTGCTCATCAGTCATCACCACAACTCCAGTACACAAAAAAAATATAACAATTGTCACCGAAGTACAAATACATTAGCTACAGTACACACGACGCAGCGCCACATCAGTTGATCATATCCAACCTGCAGACGATCCTCCACCAGGGCGCTCACAAGCCACGTGATCTCTGTTGTTCAGCTGATCCATGTAGGCCTGAGGATACCTTCACAGGGGGAACACAAATCTATTTAAACTTTGGACCGGTGCGTATGATTTATTGTTTAATTTTTTCGAAACAATAGGCCGTCGTTGGTAACTGATGTGGTTATTTATACTCCAACGTGTGTGCCTATGACAGATTTACCAGCTTCTTTATTTTGTGGGTGAGATTTACCAGCTTTTCACTGATTGACATGTACAAAAACATACCCAATTTGCATGGAGGTATCATGATCCGGGTGTAGTACTCTGGAGCTACACTGCCCTCCGTCTTGCCAGGACATATGGACCGCATTCTCTCCACAGCAGCTGGTGGTATCTTGCAACTGACACGTAGAAGAAATCAGTCATCAGATTCTTATTAGCCACATTTTAGTGAAAGAATCCCCTTAAGATAAATGTACTTTTATGTTGTCTTGTTTCAATTTTTAATCAAGCATTGACAGGGAAATTGGTGTTGTTACGACCAGTACCCCCGCAAAAAAAAATATACTGTAACCTCAGTGATATTACCTTCTTCCTCAAGTCATTGTTTTCATCCTGCAATTCTTGCTCCTGCAGAACATCATTTTAGGCAGTTATTAAAGAAACCATATAAACCGAAGAAGGATGCAAAAGAACTGGACCAGAAAATGATGCAAAATTTGGCATCGAGATAATCCAAATTTCATGCTTACCTTACTTTTCAGGTCAAATAGCTGATCGAGTAATACTTGATTCTGCAAACCATGCGACTTTGTCATGCACGACACATATCACATATATACGAAAAATATTGAACAATGTATTAATATTTCATGAGCACAGAAGATCAAGGCTTCGCTGAACAATTTTTACAATAATTTTTATGATGTTCCCAAGAACCCATGTGGCTTGAGTGGAACCATAGCTCAATTGCCATTAAGCTAGAAGGGTCTTCCCACGGGGGGAGAGTTTCCTTCCATTTTGTTTTTATGTTTTGCTTAAAATGAAGCATTCGATGAAAAACATCTGAACTTGGTGAACGTTAGCTTATGTGACATGAGAGTCCAAGTTCTCTACCTTTTTTGACCTGATATGCTTGAGAGATGCATCTATTTGATTCTCTATCTGGTCAAGCTCCTTCATGCTAAGTGGGCCCAGATCCTCACCGAGAATATTTCTACGCATGAGAACGAGAACCAATATAAGAACACTGCAAGCCATATTATATATGCGGGAAAGTAACTGTTCATCCCCATCTCTGAAGACTACCTTTGTGAACTTTGAAGAAATTCAACTCTGGTCTTGAGCTTCAAATATTCCTGGTAATTAATCTAGTTTCAATAAGAAAGTACGAAAATTACATGTCAGTTCGACTGACATAATACTTGTGGAAAAAGGAAGCTCAAAGGTTCAGAATAACAGACCATGTTGGCCAAATAAACAAGATAGTTCCAAACAAAATTGTTGTCCCAACAAATGGGAAGCTGGGAAGTATTTCTTTTTTTGAGAGGAAGCTGGGAAGGATTGAGTTAAGAAAGACAACGATATGCATGGTAGGTCAGTGTTCATTTAGAGCTAGTCTCGATTAATTCACAGAATATGATTGTTTACACATACATACAGTGATCACCTTAGAGCTAGTCTCGGTTCATTCAAAGAATATGACTACACACACACACACACACACACACACACACACACACACACACACACACACACACACACACAGGAATACACCTGGTAAGGCTGGCAAATACTCGATCACTACACATAGGGGGGAAGTTAAATGGTCTGTAAATGCTTTTAATTTACAAAAATATACTTAAACTCGTATCACGCACATCACATGGTTCGGAGCCATAAAGAAACTGATATTTCTTTTGCCGAGGTTTCAAGATCACGAAGATTTGGTCAAGCTACATTTTTTGCTTACCGAAGTATGTTAAAATTTTATTTTTGCACTAGCTAATACCTTACTAGTAATCTGAAAACTTTACGGTATTGCTCTAGGTATTTCTTTGTGAGGTAAATGGAAAAAACTATGATGTGATCTAAAGTAAATGCCATACTAGATGAATGTGGTGGAACACGGATATACAAAATGGAGCTCGAGCTCATGTGAATCCAGATGAATAGTAAATTCAGAAAAAAAAATAGCAACAAACATGTACTGTCTTCTAACAACATGTAATGAACAAGAGCACTAATGATATTATATGAAAAAAGTACTCTAAAAAGCTTTAAAGTAGCCTTTTCAGAGCGCTGATTTTGTTTTCCTTTATTAGAGCACCAATACTTCTTGAAAATTGTACGCAATTAGAACACACCAACATGTTTGTTGTCAAAACAGATTCTTTTTTTCTAATTTTTTAATTTTACTCTTCATTCGGGTACACATGAGCTCGAAAGCCAAAACACCTTTCCCCAGAAGAGAGATAAATGCAAGTGCTTCTTTGATCAGAAACTATATTTGGCTCAAGATGAAAGGCCCATGCCCAGCTTTATAGACAAAACTGAAACCGGTCCGGACTCTGGACAGAGGTAAACACCACACACGCTCTGACCCTCGCACTGATAATATTGATTACTGGACAAAATACATCTGGCTCTCCTTTATGTCTAGAAAAGAAAAGGAGAAAAACGCAAACCAGCTATGGAGGTGGCATGAAAGAGAGACATCGCTTGTCAACTAAATTATATACTCCCTCCGTTCGGAAATACTGCGTGGTTTTCGTTCAAATTTGAACTAATACAACGTCAAGTATTTCCAAACGGAGGTACTATATCTCAGTATAAGTGCATTGCATATATCAAGGTATTGTTAAGAAAAGGTGAGGCTTACTTCATTTTCTAGCGGAGGTGTTGCTTCCTGTGAGTTGGAGTTGCAGGTACGGTATCTCTCAAGTGTTTTGTACATGCTGTTGACATAAGAACTCTAAGTGATCAGTTCATATTTTCTGACAAGCGAAAATTGTAGAAAACATGAATGCATTTAGGCTGAACACATATAGGAAAAGTAAAACATGAAATTCTTTAGGTCTCCTTCCATATCTGAATGCTCCTTCAAGATCTTGGATGATATGTATAGTCAAGTGTGGATTACTTGTCCACCTGAGATGAGAGGTTGGTACAAATACGATGGGAACACATGTAGTGAAGAACCTGGTCTAGAGGGCCCAACTGCCCAAGGCGTCTTACGAAGGACTGTGCAGTTCGATTAGCCTCCTTGCCATCAGGTGGAAGCAGAGTGTCTCCATCTACGCTATCCGGCCTTCCTCTAAATCTACTGCTTGTGAGTTGTGACAAGTTCAGATCTAAATCTTGTTGTGACTCCCGCTAATCTTATCCTTTTTTCTTCTAAATCTGCCTTTTCTATAGTGATATTTTTAGTTTTTGTTCCACTTAGCATCTCTTTTATAATAATTGATGGTTTGTGCATCTTTAGTTTGTATAGAAACCAGATTCTTGTTATTTCATGTATATGCCATGGATATGCTAACAAATGCAAATTTAAGACCTCTTCAAAAAAGGTGATCTCAAAGGGAGTCTCAAGGAAAAGCTCCCATTATTGTAAGAAAATTATTTCCATCTATATTATATTGAAGATCCTAACCTTGCAATGTCTTCTCTTTTTTTCCTACCTAAATTTTAAATTACTTTATGGCCTCACATGTCTGAACTTGTTTGTAGTGAGACAGGCCTGCAGTCTTACTAGGTGGAAGCACAGGTTGGTGTGCTAGCCAGCCCAGATTCGAGCCTCACCTCTACCTATTAATTTGAGCACGGTACCTCATATGCTCAACTCATTTCAGCAAACATGTTTAGTTTAGTGTTATATTCATGTATAAAGTTTCACGGCGGAATTACGACTTCCGTGGTATTCTGTGCAAAGGAAAAACAAAATTGATAAGAAGTCCATGGAAGTCAATTTTTCATGAAACTTTTACATGTGAATATAACACTAGACCATGTTTGTTACAAAAATGTAACCGAAGTATTTGATTTTTAATTATATTTTTCAATTTAACTGCTTAATTCGGGTGTGTGTAAACCCAACTTCCAAAAATCCACACTGTGGACTAATGACCCAACAACATTTGTGTACTCATAGATCAAATCAAACGGGGAAGTGTTTAGGGTATCTCGAACACTATCCTCTAAAACAGACACACTACGCGCATATGGATCACGTCCGCAGACACGATACGGAACTGGCCATCCAACCCTATACCTCAAATGTCCGCCTCTTAAACTTAAATAAAATAGAGCACTACCATAACCTTCCTCAAAATTGCATCCCTCAGCTAAATAGCCTTCCGCCAAGCATGCTAATTAACTACGTGATTCCCTTAAAAAAAAGTGAGTAGTAGCTTTATTTGTTGGAAGGCATCCACAGTGCTAGCATAGCTTCCGCCAAAGCCACCTGCTTGCTTCCGCCAAATGAAGTGAACTAGTAGTCGCTCACGCCAAATGAAGTATTTGAAGAACACAAAGTGAAACAAAGTGATTAGTGGCTTCCACCAAACTTGAAATATGCTATCTGCCAAATGCCAAGCATGCTGATCCTTCCGCCAAACCGCAGTAGCGGCCTTCCACCATATGGACCGAGAGGAGAGGACTATGTAGTGCGTGGCTTTTTAATTCGTCATGCAAATGTCCGGTCTCTGCAAAGCTCCTGGTTTGCTTCCAGTTTACGGGATTTCGGACAACTAGACTGATGCGCAGATCGATAGGGTACTGCGTTGGATGAAAAATTGCGTCCGGACCATTCCGTCCGGACGATTGCGGACGGTTTGAGGGTCAACTTGAGCCAAAATTTATAGGCCCTCCTATTGAGAGGGTGTACTATATTGGGTCTCTTTTTGCGAAAAAGATCATCTATTACAAAGATTCACCAGAAAGTACAAAGCACCTCAAACATAATAAAAGTTACATCGAGATTCATGGACCACCGAACGACCCTTGCCGCCGCTAGAACGAGCCGCGGACGCACTGCTGTCGCCGCTCCCATACTGAAGCCGGCCTGACATTGTCGACGACATCCGGGAAGTCTTCGTGCAAGTGCCCATAAGAACCAGCGCCACGGAGCCGCAGTCTTCGCTGTTGAATCCTTAAATCAATCTGAAGAATCTGACACCAAATATCGCCGTTACGAACGCACGGTGAGAAACCTAACCTTGCCGCCCCAAGGAGCTGACAAGAATCTAAGCCGGAGCTCCGTCTAATCCGTCCCAATGGACAAACCTGAGAAGGATCGGAGACCGGAAAACTGACTCGAAGAAGGAGCGCCACCATCCGTTCAAACGCTGCTCCCGTGAGAACTAAAACCCTACCTATCTGCTAGCAGGAGCCGAGACACCAGGATTCTCCTCCCTGCCACCGGCTGCTGGAGCGGCAAGCGGAGGGAGGCAAATCCACAAGCTCATCGTCGGAGATCGAAGGGAGGAAAGCTTTTCTACTATACTGGGTCTTTGCTAACACGGATTCTGACAATCAATAATATTTGTGTGGTGTAGTACAGATCTCGTCTGGAGCTAGTCAAATATTATAAACCTCGTGCATGAACATGTTGGTTAATGTTTAGATTCACATGATATTACACTACTTCCTTAATGATTCATGGCTATGTAAATTTATTTTAATTTCACCATGTAAATGTTTAAAATGACATGTGCAACGAAGAAGCGAGTATGTACCAATTAATTAAGCACCTAAACACACACAAACAAATAAAGTTCACCATTATCCGTGGTGTCATTCGAGGAGAAATATACACCAACAACAACAAAGCCTTTAGTCCCAAACAAGCTGGGATAGGCTAGAGGTGAAACCCATAAGATCTCGCAACCAATTCATGGCTCTAGCACATGGATAGCAAGCTTCCACGCACCCTGTCCATAGCTAGCTCTTTGGTGATACTCCAATCCTTTAGGTCTCTCTTAACGGACTCCTCCCATGTCAAATTCGGTCTACCCCGCCCTCTCTTGACATTCTCCGCACGCTTTAGCCGTCCGCTATGCAATGGAGCTTCTGGAGGCCTGTAATAAATATGCCCAAACCATCTCAGACGATGTTGGACAAACTTCTCTTCAATTGGTGCTACCCCAACTCTATCTCGTATATCATATATATTCCCGACTCGATCCTTCCTCGAATGGCCACACATCCATCTTAACATACGCATCTCCGCCACACCTAACTGTTGAACATGTCGCCTTTTAGTCGGCCAACACTCAGCGCCATACAACATTGCGGGTCGAACCGCCGTCCTGTAGAACTTGTCTTTTAGCTTTTGTGGCACTCTCTTGTCACAGAGAATGCCAGAAGCTTGGCGCCACTTCAGCCATATGGCTTTGATTCGATGGTTCACATCTTCATCAATACCCCATCCTCCTACAGCATTGACCACAAATACCGAAAGGTGTCCTTCTGAGGTACCACCTGGCCATCAAGGCTAACCTCCTCCTCCTCACACCTACTAGTACTGAAACCGCACATCATGTACTCGGTTTTAGTTCTACTAAGTCTAAACCCTTTCGATTCCAAGGTTTGTCTCCATAACTCTAACTTCCTATTTACCCCCGTCCGACTATCGTCAACTAGCACCACATCATCCGCAAAGAGCATACACCATGGGATATCTCCTTGTATATCCCTTGTGACCTCATCCATCACCAATGCAAAAAGATAAGGGCTCAAAGCTGACCCTGATGCAGTCCTATCTTAAACGGGAAGTCATCAGTGTCGACATCACTTGTTTGAACACTTGTCACAACATTAGTGTACATGTCCTCGATGAGGGTAATGTACTTTGCTGGGACTTTGTGTTTCTCAAGGCCCACCACAAGACGTTCTGCAGTATCTTATCATAGGCCTTCTCCAAGTCAATGAACACCATATGCAGGTCCTTCTTTTGCTCCCTATATCTCTCCATAAGTTTTCGTACCAAGAAATGGCTTCCATGGTCGACCTCCCAGGCATGAAACCAAACTACTTTTTGGACACGCTTGTCATTCTTCTTAAGCGGTTCTCAATGACTCTCTCCCATAGCTTCATTGTATGGCTCATCAGTTTAATTCCACGGTAATTAGTACAACTCTGAACATCCCCCTTGTTCTTCAAGAGTGGTACTAATATACTCCGTCTTCATTCTTCTGGCATCTTGTTTGCCTGAAAAATGAGGTTGAAAAGCTTGGTTAGCCATACTATCGCTATGTTCCCGAGACCTTTCCACACCTCAATGGGGATACAATCAGGGCCCATCGCCTTGCCTCCTTTCATCCTTTTTAAAGCCTCCTTGACCTTAGACTCCTGGATTCGCCGCACAAAACGCATGTTGATCTCATCAAAGGAGTCATCCAGTTCAATGGTAGAACTCTCATTCTCCCCATTGAACAGCTTGTCGAAGTACTCCCGCCATCTATGCTTAATCTTCTCGTCCTTCACCAAGAGTTGGCCTGCTCCGTCCTTGATGCATTTGACTTGGCTAATATCCCTCCTCTTCCTCTCTCGGATCTTGGCCATCTTATAGATGTCCCTTTCGCTTTCCTTCGTGCCTAACCGTTGGTAGAGGTCCTCATATGCCCGACCCCTTGCTTCACCAACAGCTCACTTTGTGGCCTTCTTTGCCACCTTGTACTTCTCTATGTTGTCTGCACTCCTATCCAGGTATAGGCATCTGAAGCAATCTTTCTTATTTAATCCCCTTCTGGACATCATCATTCCACCACCAGGTATCCTTATCTTCGCTTCTCCTTCCCCTGGACACTCCAAACTCCTCCGAGGCCACCTTACGAATGCAAGTCGCCATCTTCATCCACACATTGTCCGCATCCCCTCCTTCCACCCAAGGGCCCTCCTTAATGACCCTCTCCTTGAACGCCTAAGCTACCTCCCCCTTGAGCTTCCACCACTTCGTTCTAGGGACTTTGGCACGCTTATCCCGCTAGACACGAATCCGAAAGCGGAAGTCAGCAACCACCAGCTTATGCTGGGGTACAACACTCTCTCCAGGCATCACCTTATAGTCTAGGCACGCACGCCTATCTTCTCTTCTCGAGAGGATGAAATCAATCTGGCTAGAGTGTTGGCCACTAGTAAAAGTCACCAGATGTGATTCCCTCTTTCTAAAGAGGGTGTTAGCTACAATCATGTTGTAGGCTAGAGCAAAGCTTACGACATCTTCTCCTTCTTGATTCCTGATGCCATAGCCAAAGCCCCCATGCACCCCTTCAAAATATGTGTTAGATGTACCCACGTACCCATTGAGATCTCCTCCTATGAAGAGCTTCTCACGAATCGGTACACTCGTAACCATGTCTTCCAGGCCTTCCCAGAACTCCCTCTTGGTGTTCTCATTGTGGCCTACTTGCGGGGCATACGTGCTGATAACATTGAGAACCAAGTCCTCAACTACCAGCTTGTCCAGGATAATCCGGCCCCCACGTCTCTTGACGTCTACCGCTCCATACTTGAGGAGAAATATATATTTGATTTTTCAGAAAGAAAGACAAAATAAAATTTCCGATATGGATACAATATATATATTTGATTCGCCGCGCCCCCAAGAAAGCTCTGCGCCCAGCTACGCCTCTGTCCACTAGGCACATTTCCACGCCTCACGAGCAAGGTGCTCAGTCGTGGGCTACGATTGTCGCAGGCACTCCTCACCCTCCAACCATGCCCCCATCGACGGACGTGTTTCATGTCAATGACGACAGCCTCAGGACGGCGTTCACTGATCAGGCAAGCCTCCTGCAGGGGGACATACTAGCCGACCTCGTCGCAGTTGTTGTGCCGTTGAAGGAGGAAGCCTCCAATCTCCATCAATGTATATTGAGTGCGTTTTCCTTCATGGAGAGGATTGAAGCCGTGTTGGATCACTTTGAGGCTCTCTTGGCATTGTCCCTTGGTGATCGGCCGACTCGTCCCGTGGAATGTTGCATCCTCCCTCTTGGGGAGGATCTTCTTGGTGCAGCACTCTCGTCGGGACCGATGGACATCAACTCGCAATATGATCCTATGCTTGATGAAGCATTGGCGCCGCCTCCTCAAATACAGCCTACTGCTTGGTGTGATGAGGTGGACCCTATTTTTTGTCAGTGGGGAGCGAGGAGTTGTGGTGTCCAATGTTCTCGTGGAGCCTGTGGTTGTGGTGTCCAATGTTGTCGCAAAGGTGGCGCAAATGGAAGCTGCACCTTTATCTCTGGAGGATTTTCTCAGCAAGGTTACTCGTCCGCCCCTACAACCTCTGCTTGGGACCTCGGTGCCTTTGCAGGGGAGGAAAAATGACAGGAGGTGGAGCGGGCGTCTTGATAAGAAGAACAAGGCCTGCAACATCCCAACATCCAAGCGCGTAGAGTATAGGATGTTGGAGGCTTTTGGTGAGCTACCGGAGGTCAGCAAAGCTGAGGGTCCAGAGCAAAAGATGCAAGCATACCTAGACATGTACAAAAAACTGCTCTCACCGCAAGTGATCGAGGCGTTGGGCTCTTTGGTGAGGATCACAGGGAAGTCAAAGTTAGATATCTCCGGATGTTTCCACAAGATCATGTTAGCACTTGATTCTTTGAGGCCGACATAGAAAAGCCATTCGATATGGGTGGTTTTTCCCTTCGGCGAGTGGCGGTCAGGTTGGCTGTACTTGAGCATCGCCAAACTTCTTTGGGTCTAGGTGCTCTAGGGTCTGGCTCTAAAGATGTCCCTTGATGCTACATTTGCTTTTGTCTTGTCCCTGTCCCCAAATTCTAGTGCTCTTTTTCCTCGTTTTTTCTTTCCTTTTTTGTGTTTTTATTTGGTTTTCCCTGATTAACCGAGAACGTTAGGTTTTCGGGTCCGGTTTTCCTTATAAACCGGAATAACTCTCTTCTTCTTAATGAAATGCAGGAACCCTCTGCCCCTCTTGAGGTGTTCTAAAAAAAAAACTTTAGAAAAAAAATGAAGCAGAGTCAAAGTCAAAGTTGAAGCAGAGTCAAAGTTGTATAAATTTTAGAAGGAAATGCAAAGTAAAACTTCAAATATTATATGACCACTTTAGATTTGCATGAAAGTTGTGTAATCACTTTAAGCGGATGGCCGACAAAAGTTGTCTAGTAATAGAGGAACTCCACCGTGGATCATGTATATTCTACAAAATGGCTAGCTGAAGCGGATGGCCGACAAAAGTTGACGTTATTTTTTTCATCTTTTTTCGGAAAGGAAGGTTTACCCCCGACCTCCATGCATTATGCACACACCATATAATATCAAGTTTAGAGTACTAAACATCCACAGTATCTTACATAAGTAAAAAAAAAGGAAAAGAACTAAAAACTCGAAGCAACTATGCTAAATAAACGTGGCACAACATATACGGCTATATCTGCCTGCAATTTACTTGAAATACAATCATCATAGAAAAGAAAACCAATCCTAACAGTAACAGAACATATTGTCTTGCATGCATGGCGTTCGAGGACGCACTGGGGCGGCTGAAGGCTTTCGACGAGCGTCTGCGACGTCGTGGGCAGGCAGGCGGCGAGCGGGCGGACGGCGAGCAGCTCATGTACACAGCAGCTCAACGGCGGGCGCGCGAGCGGCGTCGAGGCGGTGCGCGCGGAGAGGACGACGACGATGGGGCGCGCAGCGAGGCGTCGGGCTTCGGTGGCCACAGACGAGGCAGGTGCTACAAGTGCGGTGAACGCGGGCACTTCAAGCGCGAGTGCCCGCAGTGGAAGAAGGCGCCGGCACCGGAGCGTGCTCTGCTGGTCGACGGCGACGTCGAGGACGGCGGACTACTCTGAACCGCGGCTTAGGGCGCGAGTGTTGGGTGCAATAAGCCGCGGTGAACGTGTTCGACACTCCGGACGCGTGTATGGGCGCGTGTCAGGTGTGCAGGGCGCGTCGGGTCCGCGGCGACTCGGGTGTGTGCGTGTGTGTAGGTGTGCGTGTGGTGCATGGGCGTGTCCGTGCAAGTGAACACCGCACGGGTGTGTGTGTAGACTAGGTCAGTGCGTGATCCGGCTGCAGCAGGAGCGCGAGGTCGTTGCGGACTCGACGCGGTGCGCGCGCGCGGAGCGCGTCACGGGCGCGTCCAGAGCGGGCCGATAGGAGCGCGGGAGTGGGTGGAGGCGTGCGGGTCGTGGCCCGACGCTGGCCCGGGTATAAGAGCGCTGCTGTGATCATTGTAATGGCTGTGGTGTGGGCTGAGTACGTGCTCACGAAGTGGCGTTCGTGCGCCGGAAAAATCCACCGTGTCACCGTGTCCATCTCCTTCCTCTGAACTTCTTCTTCTCCGGTGAGCAGAGCGACGGCGAGGGAGAGTGAGCAAAGCGAGAGGGCGAGGAGGAGCACGGCGAGGGACTGGCGGTTCCAACAATGCATGTGTATAAGTCAACTCGATGTATATTTTGAGTGGATCTGTCAGCCCTTCACATGGGTAAGACCACTACCACAATCAGCACTCCTATATTGCATGCAAAGCTGGTGAAGCTGGGCTGTTGTTTTCTGACTTGATATGAAGTCTGCTGGAAGAGATCACTTGGCATCTGACGCACGTACGGTTGGGCAGTCAGAGCACAAAGGACCGAGTAGTTCTACACGGGGCTCAATGAAGATGGGTGGGTTTTTTGATCGGACAGCTGCTACCTTCAATGGGACAGTAACAAATGGAACAGTATCTATCACCTTCTCTCTGCAATTTCTCAACGCACACATCATAAACGGAGTATGTACGGAGTACTACCTACAAGTACGTCTTAATGACCAAAACAGGCTTCTAGTAGTACGTGTTAATTACTACCTTTGTCCTAGTTTATTAGTCCCTTTTATAATTTGTGCTAAATTTTCACCAATCATTTAACTAGAAAATGTTAGTGCAAGTTAAAAAAAATATATAGCCGAATTCGTATTTGGACATAGTTTTAATTATATAATTTTTTAGACATGCATGAACATTTTGTTAGTTAAATTTACGGTGAAAATTTATCACAAATTACAATGAAGACCAATAAATCAGGACGAAGGTAGTACATGGGGAAGTACCGGATTGCTTATTTATATTTTGGCAGTGGATGAGGGGTTAGTCGACAAAGTGCACAAATGCACGGCGGATCTGATAAAACATAAAAATGGGAAAAGCAGGGGCCAACAAAACAGAAGCTCCATCTAAAGATGGAAGCAGGTGGATGTATTGTTTCACTGATCCAGATAATAAATCTACCTGACAAGCAAATAATCTGTTGTCAATCTACCTGAGTGTCGATGCAGTTAACGATCGATCGAACGCCTAATATGATAGGGACTAGCTGATCTCCATCACTACTTTTTTTCAACAAATAAGAAAAAGAAGAGGTTTATTGCAGGCAGCAGGAAATAG
Organism: Aegilops speltoides; assembly: GCA_021437245.1. Taxonomy (NCBI): domain Eukaryota; kingdom Viridiplantae; phylum Streptophyta; class Magnoliopsida; order Poales; family Poaceae; genus Aegilops; species Aegilops speltoides. The sequence goes on along the minus strand of CM038144.1, from coordinate 406,704,676 downwards.
AGGTTTATTTTGACAGATCTCGGTGATCCGGGCGACCAAGTGTGACCAAAACGACGGAAAAGATGAACAGATAGGGTCGAAGAAAGCTAAGATTTAACGAAACAAAATCTACAAACAGGTTCTAAGCCAAATCGATTTGCCCAGGAAACCTGCTCGAGTATAAGCGTGTGAACCCAAAGAGGGGAAATTAGATTCAAGGATTGAAAGGGCATCGGTTCGATTAATCGGCCCAAACCTGGATGCGTTTACTTCTAGAGCTCCTATTAGCGTTGTTGCGGTTGGCCGGTCTATGCATGCACTGTGGAGAGAAACAGCCAGCGTTGGTTTAGTTACGCACCATGAGGAGCTTGAGAACTCGAAGAGGCGGCCGCGGCCGGAGAAGATGATGAGGGCGACCTCGGCGTCGCAGAGCAGCGAGAGCTCGTAGGCCTTCTTGAGCAGCCCATTCCGGCGCTTGGCGAACGTCACCTGCCGGCTTATCTTGTTCTCGATCCGCCTCATCTCCACCTTCCCCCGACCCATCTCCTCCTACTCCTCTCTTTCTTTCTCTCTCTAAGTCTCCTTTTATTTTCCGCAGCCAGCAGAGCGATGTCTGATCATATGCTTGCTCGGTGCGCCTAAATAGTCTCTCTCTACAAACCTCTCGACTGTCAATCGCCAGTTCACCACAGGTCGACCGCTTATTAGCTCGGCCACCCTCTCCGTCCCTTCTCTCGGGCGCGCGTACTGTAGCTTTAGGGTGGTGGTGGGACAGCGGGTGCGTGAAATGATTGATGAATCCATGACTTGATGTTAGATTAGTTCGTACTTACGCACGAGCTGAGGTGAACCCGCTTGCTGACGAGGCAACAGTGCGTAGCGACGGATCCAAGCCAAAGGGAGGCGTCGCAGTAAAGGTGAGACGAGCGCACGGCAGCTCTCGCTCGCCGAGCTGGAAGATAGATACTAGTACTGTAGCTCTCGATCCATCGAGGCGGAAGAGGACGGGTGGCACGTGTCGACGAGCGTGTGGAGGAACAGACGAGTGAGGTAACCAAACCACCAGCACCGGCAGCTGGCACTGCTATACCTAGCTAGTATAGCTTGTGCCCTATTCGGTTGTTGCGAGTCCCTAGCCACGTAGGGCTTCGGTCGTAGCACTTGGCTCGTAGGGCCGTCACTCAGCGGCAACTCCAACGCACAGCCCAAGTCTGTTTCGTCCGGATTTAGTCCGTTTGGGGTAGAAAAACGGACACGCTCGTCCGTTTGTGATCGTGCGGATATCGGTGTGCCCAACCGGCCCGTCGTATTCCTAACCGTTCGTGTTTTTGGACTTCAATTTTGGCCCAAAGACCAAAATAAACGTTAAAATTACTGTTTCGCGAAACAGAATATTATTCTGTTACCCTACTTGAACTGACGAACGTGACAGGTTGGACTGACGTAGGTTTTCAACATGAACTGATTTTCCTGCTTATTCGACGGGCGGAAACGGGTGACTCAACGGGGAGTTTCCGGGGGTTCTCCGGCGCAGTGCTGCTGGCCATTTGTTGCCAGAGGAGACATGTGCGGGGTTTCACACGTGCGCACGCTCACCTGGTCGTGTTTCCCGATCTCAAGTCACCGGAGTTGACATCTTGGGCATTTGGCGGCGGATGTGTTGCGGGCGTTGGTGTTTACCGTGGTGTTCATAGCCGTCAAATTTACGCCCGTTTTGTTGTTTTGTGTGTTATTTGGGTGTGAGAATTATCGGTGTGTTATAGTTTTTCACAGATTCTTTAACTTTAATTTTTTATTAGAAGTTTCTGTGTTCTTGGTCGTTTTCCATGTTCGCCATGCAAATGCGTTCTTGTTTTTCTGATGTTTTATTTTTGAATTGGTCTTGCAGGGAGGGAGACGTGGAATGTATGAAAAGATTTGTGTTGTCAATTTTGTTTCTTGAGTTGTTTCTACGTCGGATTCCCATGTGATTTGGTGGTTGGCGGAGGTGGTGTATGGTGGCTGAGTGTAGCCGCGATTTCTTGTAATCTGGTCAAACTGTGTAATTAAGTTGCGTGTTTTTTAGTGTTGTTTTGAATTGCTGCCGTATGTGTAGTTGGACTGCTCCGTGTGAAAGTTATATTTACTGTGCGTTGACATCGGAGTAAGTATTTTCTACTGGCTGCTTACCCATATCTCTGCACTTTGAGTATAAAGCCCAAGCCCTTTGTCACTTTCATTTCACTAGCTACCACAAAAGAAAAGCCAGATGGATCCTGAGCTGGGAGAGGTCACAGAGGAGGAGGGGGATGCCATCGATGTGAGGGTTGCAGTAGCAGAGCAGAGGAGGAGGAGGAGGCGCATGCGCAGGCAGAGGGCACGACGTGCTGCCGAGGAGGAAGTGGAGGCAGAGTTCAACAAACGCCTTGCGCGTGAGGTGATGGATACTTGCAACTCCAATGAACTGGAGCTTCTTTTCCCAGAGGGCAGGGGAAGGAACCATATTCAGATCTTCAGTTGGGCTAGGGCGAGAGCAGCCACGGCTCCACATCCATCCACCAGGGCCAAATGGCGTCATTTATTTGATCGTTATGACTGAAGTACTGAATTTTTATGTTTTTAAGATTGTGTTGTGAGGGATCAGATGTCTTTATCTGAAGTTGAACTGTTGTTTTATCTAAAGTTGAACTGATTTGCGGTCAGATGTTACATGGCTTGTATAATAACTATTTCCTACCAGCTGGCTGCCACCTGCCTATTTATTATTTTTATAATCTGCGAGCATCCCTGGCTATAAATTCTATCCATCTATGTGTGGTGTGTGGCTTAGTCTCCCCCTCCTTTTTCTTCTTTCTTCCAGAATCAGATCTAGGTTCCTCCCTCTCCTCTCAGTTTGTTTTATTCCCTATTCCAGTGTTTTCCATGGAGGATTGTTCATGCAGATGTTTGGCAAAGATGGCGCGCATAGCTGATGACTGTGTGTACGAATCTGGTTTGGAGCTCACCGAGTCTTGGTGCCGTGGGCAACTTTCCTGTCTGCTGTATAGCAACCATGGATTTCGTGCACCCTATGTTTGTCACCAGACGGTTGGGGACTTGAAGGAATCATGGGTATGTGTTTCTTTTCGTTTTGTTTTCTTCTTTTTGTTGGTCTCATTTTGAATCGCATGGACTGAATCTGTAGTTTAGTTTTATCAATAGTTTGTCTATAATTTTTGTTTGGTTTAGTCAGAATTTAAGAGTAGGGATTTGTGTGTGTATTTGTTCATTACTTAACAGTATTTTATCCATTTTTGTATACTCCTTGTTCTGTTTTTGTCAGATGTTTTCACTGTAGGTGTATTGATCTGTATATTTCTTCAGTTTAGTCATGTCATATGACTAGTTAGTTTGGTGTTTTTGTTTTGGTTCAGATATTTTCTTTTCACTTTGTGATGCAAACCGTTCCTCTGTGTAAAAATTTAGTTATGTCACGTGTTCACTTTGTTTTCCACTTCCATGCCCATTTGCAGAAAATTTCACCCAGAATCAGGATTGTTGCTCCTAGTTCCGGGATACTAAAGATGGAGACTTCAGACAAAAACGGGTATCAGTTGATGGAAGTTGCCTACCACATCAACTTTGATGGTTGCATCAACCTAACTACTGGGTGGAAGGAGTTTGTGTCAGAGTCTGGATTTGAGGATGGTGATGTGGTTATGGTTATGTTCTCCTGGGAAGACAATTCTCTGACGTTCAGGATTTACGTGCTGTAGGTTTAAATGTGGCAAATGACGCTGGTTGTCAGATTTGTGTGCGTTTGACTATGTCGCAGTATTTTTTTTTAAACAATGTATGTGAGATGGTTGAATTCTATGTTATTACCAGATGGTTTGAAATATTTTTTTGCGTATGTTATTGTATGCGCTATTTTTTTATGTAATTCTTCGTGTTTTGGCTAAAGCAGAACGTTTTTTTATAATTTTTTTGTGAATTGGCAGAATTTAAAGTTGAACTCATGTACATAGCTTGCAGACGAAACATATACACGCCGATGATGGATGTTGGACCTCTTGGGTTGAGTTTGTTGAACTTGCATGCTGTTAATAGTAGTACTGAAGTATTTTTGGATGTCAATGGCAAGCGCACTGGTTTGCTTTATAGCATTTTTTCTTACTATTGTCAGGAATTTAGAGCCAAATTATTTTTTTAGTTGAATAGTGATAGTTATAGTATTTTTTAAATAAACAGAATTTAATCTTGCTGCATAGTACATTTTTACTTGAACCTTCTGAATTTTAGTACTTGAACTTTTTAAAATTTTGTTTGTGAAATTTTTGTTACAATCTTCTAAGTTGAAGTAAGCATTTATATAGTTATGTTTCAAAAAAAGGTTTTTTTTTGTTTAATTTTCTAAATTTTTTACAACTAACATGTGTTTGAACTTTTGTACATTTTTTTTAGAAGAATATTTTACGAGGGTTATTTTTAAATTATATGCATTTGTTCCTTTTAATTTGCTTCGTGTGTGATCGGTAGGAATTTTGTATTTGGGTTGTATTGTTGCATTGGGCCGTCCCCTGCAGGCATTGTTTTCGGCCCAGATAGGTCGTCCGCCCGGCTATGCAGTGCAGTGTGCGCGTGTGGTTTGGGTTTAGTCCCACCTCGCTAGGCGAAGGGGCTCTCGACCTGTTTATAAGCGCTGCCGAATCCCACCTGTCGAACTCCTCTGAACACTTACCTGAGCGCTTATACACGGCGCTCGCTCTCTGTCATGACCTGTGGGCCCTTGATGGCAGGCCCAGCGTTGGGGCTATTTACTAGGGATTCGCGAACGGTATCCCCGTGGGCTCGAGTTCAAGGGTCAACCTGCGCTAGGGCCTGTCTTTCTATGGGCGGTCAATTTTTGTTTTTTGTGTTTGAATCTAGTACTTCACTCCATCAGTAATTTGGACTTATACTTTCGTTCTAGTTCTTGTGGGTTTTCTCAAACTGTTCGTTTGTCATTGAGTTTTAGACTCTTTTTTTGTTGTTGTTGTGATTATTGTCAAAGGTTTTCTGGTTATATTTTTTAGCATTATAGTTCTTGCTTGTAAACTAAGTTGTACCGAGGGTTCATTCAAAGTAGAACTTTTGTGTTTAGGCTCACATTTTTTTGATGGATTTGCAAACTGATGCTTCTTTGTACCTTTTTTATATTAGTAAATTTGTACTGTCCATTCAATTGTACTTGTACTGTCATTCTTTAGTCTGCTAGTGAGCAATATAAGCCGATTCTGATGCTTTTTAACTATTCTGTTGTAGTACTTGCTAATTTTCTAGTAGCTACATACGGATGAAAAACTAGGAACACACCGAGGGGCATAGTTGTACTGACACATCTTTCTTGTATGGACTTGCCCCCATTATCTATCTTAGGGGGTGGGAAGCAGAATAACCGCCTTTGCACTGTCAAACAAGCGCACTACAGCGTTAAGAAGGCCGGCCGGGAGGAAGGGGGCGGACCCCCTCCCCATCCAATGAGGCCGAGCCAGAACGAGCCGAGCAGCGACGATCTGGCGTGCGTGGCGTCGCATGCGGAGGCGAGTTCGTAACATGACTTGCCCCATTATCTATCTTAGGGGAGGTGTGGGTTTGTGGGGGTGGGAAACAGAATAACCGCACTGCACCAGGGGGCATAGTTTTACTGACACATCTTCCTTGTATGGACTTGCCCCCATTATCTATCTTAGGGGGGGTGTGGGTGGGAAACAAAATAACCGCACTGCGCCTGTCAAACGAGCACACTGCCGCGTTAGCGCGAGGCCGAGCCGGGGGGAGGAGGGGAGTCGGGACCCCCTCCCCCATCCCGGCGAGGCCGAGCCAGGAACAAGCCGTAGCAGGCGCCGACGTGGCGTGCCGCGGCGTCGCACACGGAGGCAAGTCCGTAACATGACTTGCCCTATTATCTATCTTAGGGGGTGTGGGTGAGTGGGTGTGGGAAACAGAATAACCGCAATGCACCGAGGGGCATAGTTGTACTGACACATCTTCCTTGTTTGGACTTGCCCCATTATCTATCTTAGAGGGGGTGTGGGTGGGAAACAAAATAACCGCAGTGCACAAAGGGGCATAGTTGTACTGACACATCTTCCTTGTATGGACTTACCCCCATTATCTATCTTATAGGGGTGTGGGTGCGTGGCAAACAGAATAACCGCACTGCGCCTGTCAAACGAGTGCACTGCCGCGTTAGCGCGAGGCCGAGCCGGGAGGGGAGGGGGTTGGGACCCCATTCCCCCATCCTGGCGAGGCCGAGCCAGGAACGAGCCGTAGCAAGTGACGACGCGGCATGTCGCGGCGTCGCATGCGGAGGCGAGTCCCTAACATGACTTGCCCCATTATCTATCTTAAGGAGGTGTGGGTGCGTGGGGATGGGAAACAGAAGAACGGCTGCACCGAGGGGCATAGTTGTACTGACACATCTTTATTGTATGGACTTGCCCCATTATGTATCTAAGGGGGGGTGTGGGTGGGAAACAGAATAACCGCACTGCACCGAGGGGCATAGTTGTACTGACACATCTTCCTTGTATGGACTTGCCCCCATTATCTATCTTAGGGGGGTGTGGGTGCGTGGGAAACAGAATAACCGCACTGCGCCTCTCAAACGAGTGCACTGCCGTGTTAGCGCGAGGCCGAGACAGGGGGAGGAGGGTCGGGACCCCCCTCCCCCATCCCGGTGAGGCCGAGCCAGGAACGAGCCGTAGCAGGCGACGACGCGGCATGCCGCGGAGTCGCTACCAGAGGCGAGTCCGTAACATGACTTGCCCGATTATCTATCTTAGGGGGGTGTGGGTGCGTGGGGGTGGGAAACATAATAACGACCCTACACCGAGGGGCATAGTTGTACTGACACATCTTCCTTACATGGACTTGCCCCCATTATCTATCTTAGGGGTGTGTGGGTGGGAAACAGAATAACTGCACTGCGCCTGTCAAACAAGCGCACTACTGTGTTGTCGCGAGGCCGAGCCAGGTGGGGAGGGGGGTCGGGACCCCCCCTCCCCCATCCTGGCGAGGCTCATCCAGGAACGAGCCGTAATAGGCGACGACGCGGCGTGCCACGACATCGCATGCGGAGGCGAGTCCGTAACATGACTTGCCCCTTTATCTCTCTTATGGGGTGTGTGGGTGCGTGGGGGTGGGAAACAGAATAACCGCACTACACCGAGGGGCATAGTTGTACTGACACATCTTCCTTGTATGGACTTGCCCCCATTATCTATCTTAGGGGGGTGTGGGTGGGAAACAGAATAACCACATTGCGCTTGTCAAACAAGCGCATTGCCGTGTTAGCGCGAGGCCTAGCTGGGGGGAGGAGGGAGGGACCCCCCTCCCCCATCCCGGCGAGGTCGAGCCAGGAACGAGCCATAGAAGGCAAAGACGCGGCGTGCCATGGCATCGCATGCGGAGGCGAGTCCGTAACATGACTTGCCCCATTATCTATCTTAGGGGGGTGTGGGTGCGTGGGGGTGGGAAACAGAATAATGGCACTGCACCGAGGGGCATAGTTGTACAGACACATCTTCTGTGTATGGACTTGCCCCATTATCTATCTTAGGGGGGGTGTGGGTGGGAAACAAAATAACCGCATTGCGCCTGTCAAACAAGCGCACTACTGTGTTAGCGCGAGGCCAAGCCGGGGAGAGGGGGGTTGGGACCCCCCTCCCCCATCCCGACGAGGCCGAGCCAGGAACGAGCCGTAGCAGGCGACGACTCGGTGTGCCGCGGCGTCGCATGCAGAGGTGTGTACGTAACATGACTTGCTCCATTATCTATCTTAGGGGGGTGTCGGTGCGTGGGGGTGGGAAACAAAATAACCGCACTGCACCGAGGGGCATAGTTGTACTGACACATCTTCCTTATATGGACTTGCCCCCATTATCTATCTTAAGGGGGTGTGGGTGGGAAATAGAATAACCGCACTGCGCCTGTCAAACAAAGCGCATTTCCGCGTTAGCGCGAGGCCGAGCCGGGGGAGGGGGGAGGGGGGTCAGGACCGACCGCCCTCCCCCATCCTGGCGAGGCCGAGCCAGGAACGAGCCATAGCAGGTGAAGACACGGCGTGCCGTGGCGTCGCATGCGGAGGCGAGTCTGTAACATGATTTCCCCATTATCTATCTTAGGGGGGCATGGGTGCGTGGGGCTGGGAAATAGAATAACAGCACTGCACCGAGGGGTATAGTAGTACTGACACATCTTCCTTGTATGGACTTGCCCCATTATCTATCTTAGGGGGGTGTGGGTGCGTGTGAAACATAATAACCGCACTGCGCCTGTCAAACGAGCGCACTGTCGCGTTAGCGCGAGGCCGAGATGGGTGGGGGGAGGGGGGTCGGGACCCCCCTCCCCCATCCTGGCGAGGCCGATCCGGGTGGGGGGGAGGTGGGTCGGGAGCCCCTCCCCCATCTTGGCGAGGCCGAGCCAGGAGCGAGAAGTAGTAGGCGTCGATGCAGCGTGCCGTGACATCGCATGTGGAGGCGATTCCGTAACATGACTTGCCCCATTATCTATCTTAGGGGGGACGTGCGTGGGCGTGGGAAACAGAATAACCGCACTGCACCGAGGGGCATAGTTGTACTGACACATCTTCCTTGTATGGACTTTCCCCCATTATCTATCTTAGGGGAGGTGTGGGTGGGAAACAGAATAATCGCACTGCACCGAGGGGCATAGTTGTACTGGCACATCTTCCTTGTATGGGTGCGTGGAAAACAGAATAACCGCACTACGCCTGTCAAACGAGCGCACTGCTGCGTTAGCGCGACGCCGAGCTGGGGAGGGGGAGGAGGACCCCCCCATCCCGGCGAGGCCGGGCCAGGAACGAGCCGTAGCATGCGACGGCGCGGCGTGCCACGGTGTCGCGTGTGGAGGTGAGTCTGTAACATGACTTGCCCCATTATCTATCTTAGGGGGTGTGGGTGCGTTGGGGTGGGAAACAGAATAACCGCACTGCACCGAGGGGCATAGTTGTACTGACACATCTTCCTTGTACGGACTTGCCCCCATTATCTGTCTTAGGGCCGCGGCGTCGCGTGCGGAGGCGAGTCCGTAACATGACTTGCCCACATTATCTTGTCCTTTTTCGGGGAAAAACCAGCACCGGTATGAAGTATTATTTTCATTTGTACTTTTTTGATAATTTTTATTGTATTATTGTGGGTTAGTATTTGTACTTTAGCCGTTTGTTTTCTCCCTCTATATTAATTTTTTTATTGCATTTACTTTTTGCTGTTATCTTTAGTAAAGTAACTGCCCAGAGATAGTGGGCTTTCCACGTTTGTGGGCTTTAGCCGTCGGTTTGCTCCCACTCACCTTTAACCTTCTCTCTCCCCCGTTCCGCTCCCCTCCCCTCCATAAATCGATTCCTTCTTTGTTCCCCTCCTCTCCTCTTCTCGCCTGGAAGTTTGTTCTCCTGTTTCGTCGCGGGAGCGTCGGCCGACGGGTTGAACTCCAGGGGTGCAGTTCTGGGTGCTCTGTTTGCTCTTTTTGCTTTGCCATCGACTCCCCTTGCGTCCCCTTATTTACAGATTTTCGCCGTATTTCTAAGTTATTGCTCTCGTGTTGTCTCAGGGTGGATTCGCTAGGGTTCCTTTGCTCTTGAACAAACGGATCACGTTAGTGATCCTGGATTCGGTGCTGGATTTTGTGTTTGCTTGTAATAGTTTTGCTTTGTATGGCGTGCTTCGTTTCTGAAATAGGTAAGAGCCCTAATTTTTGTTCATGTGTGTTGCAGATCTGGTTCGGCAGATTTTAGGTCTGTAGACCTCAACGGGTACATCATCAAGTCCATACAAGTTGAATGCAGGTAATTTTTCCTGCAATTCGAATATTGTTTTATCAGATCTGGTGCATAATAGGTTTTTAGTTGTATAGGTGTTGTCGTATGGACTTAACAAGTTGTATGGATTTTTATTGTTGTTCATTTTTGCCCTGGAATGTGTTGTGTTTCTAGTTTTTAGGTTGTTGTGAACTGCAGACAGTTTGTAGTACTGGTCAGCACACTAGTGCAGAACCGGGCATTAGCACCGGTTCGTAAGGCCCTATAGTGCCGGTTACATAACCGGCACTAATTAGTGGTCACTAAAGGCCCCCCTTTAGCACCGATTCAGACGAACCGGTGCTAAAGAAGCTTCACGTGGCACTAGCTTGGCCATGACTCGAGGCCTTTAGTACGGTTGGTAACACCAACCGGTACTATAAGGTTTAGTGGGTTTTAGTTTTATGATTTCTTTTCATTTAATTTTGTGTTTCCATTTTAATTCTTTTTCGTTTGCTGGTATTTTACGATACTACACATTGTACCGTTATGCATCATATATACATCATGCATGCTTTAATTGTTTATCAACGCTGCTGCTATGTTCATTGCACTGCAGATATAACATGCTCATGCATGCTTTTGCATCATTACATCATCATATATATATAATAACAAGTCGTACTAATCATGCATCATCATACAACTTCTACTCGTTATTAATAATAAGTCATACGATCATCATCCTCATAACCCAACCCTACATAATTGTTCTTAGCACATGATCATCGATGTCGGTAGGACCTAAACACCCTTAAGGTAAAATAGCATAAAACAATATAGACCACGACTCTCCGTTATGAAGAATGGCGATCATCCTGTCTCCAATTCTTGCCTTTCGCTGCTTATTGCTTCCAAGAAGCTCCTTACATTGTCCATACATTTTCTCCATTCTTTGATTGTTATGTCTCCACTTCTTTTAGAAACCGGTATGGACAGTTGAGATTAAAGTAGGACGACACTGGTAGTATGTTCAAAACAAGAAGGCTACGGCGTGTATACATCGGATGAGGCACACAATCATTCGGGATTATCTGTTGAAAAACATAGTAATAACCGTAGTTAGCAATGATGTACTAGTTTTAGAAGTGTGCAAAAAAGATGCACGGATGTTGTAATAGTAAAAATAATCTTACCAAGGTATCTCCATGGTAGTTACCGTAGTTCAACACGTGCACTAGTGGCACATATTGACCATAATGTTGAGGAGTTTGATTGTAGATATTGTAATTCTCAAGATCTCTACAAAATCCGACCGGATGTCGTTCTCTGATAAGTTAATTAGCAGCCCTCGGTGTAATGCGTTACATCTACCATCTTCCACACATTCTTTGAAGCATGAAAATAAGCTGTCAATGGAGATAAGTTGTCAACATTATATTTTGAAATAAACAATATAAATTACTTACTAACTATGTTTAGCTCACATGAGGGAAGAAGCTG